>ML776696.1:912025-952966 GCA_009831015.1 Picea engelmannii
AATATATTCAAGATGTAGAAGCACAAGAAAAGATCTGACCTTTTTATTATGAGCAATGTAAGATCAATACAATAGATGGTCGATCTGGCATAAACCTCAGATGGTCGTACAAGCAATAGATATGAGCTGCTACAAAATGCTCCTGACCATACAAAATAAGCCTCCAAAGGCTAGATATACAATGAAGACTGAATCAAGCAGATCTGAGCCATACTAATGCTCAACCTCCAAGCTGGAAAGTGCCACGTCCTGCTAGAATGTTGAAGCCCTCAATAATTTTTCCCTGCTAAAAAAAGTATCCAATCATCCCAAGAAATATGCCAAATGATAGATCGGGCAACTGTAAGGACAACCCAGATGTCCAAATTCCCAAATCCACTCTCAAACCCTGTAGCTCTGAATTCTCCACTAAATGGTGCACCCCACTGGATGACTGAAACCCTAGATGGTTCGGCCCTGACTCTGAAACTCTCCAAGAATATAGATCGGGCTATGAGAATCCCGTGGGAGAATTTTTGGGCTCAGATCTCAAGAAGATCTCTCTAGATCTGAGTTTTACTGAATCACAGGACGTCCCCTATGGCTCTAAGACATCCCAATATATAGACAAATGTAGAATGATGATAACCCTCCCGAAAATCCCTCAAACTGATGGTCCTGCCCCTGCAAATGAAACCCAACTGTCGGAATGGCCCCAGGCCCACAGGATAAGATGGATCGAATCTCCCTCTAGATGATGGTGCACACTTGCTGGAAACACAAGAATAGTACGGCCTGCTACCTTCTGAAGCGCTAGATGGATATGGGCTGAGACTAGAATGGTGTGGAGGAGTCTTTCATCCCTGAGACCAAGCTGCGGAACAAGGTGAGTGGATATTTCACCACTGAGTTGCTCACAAGGGTTTGTACAGAAAACCCCCAAACTGAATGCTCAAGAGTAATAGAAAATGCTAATCCAAAACCAGAATGAGTAATAGGTGCGCCCCAGCCTCTTACTTATACTTTTCCTTCTAATTCTCTATTGAGTTAGGTTAACTCCCAGGGTTAATCTTCTATTCTTTTGTTGAGTTATCTTTTACTCCTTTATCCTTTTCCTTTCTTAAGTCAACTTAAAAATATAACTTGTAACTTCTTGACTTTCCCCCCCTCAGTGTGAGACTATGACCTAGTGGGGGTGCCCAGGCCACTGAGTCTCCCCATCACCTCTCTAAGAGGTGGGGGAAATTACAGGGACAAACCAAACTTGCTGCACTTTTCAAAAGTTTTTCTAAGGTGCACCAAATGTTCTGCATCAGAGTTAGAAAAAATTGTCATATCATCTAGATAAATAACAACAAACTTATCTCTCTTACCAACGAATGCGATATCCATTTATATCTGGAAATTTTCTCCTGCATTCATTAAACCAAAAGGCATTTTATCATACATGAAAGTTCCCCATGGAGTATTAAATGCACCCTTTTCTCTATAATCTTCATGAACAACAATTTGATTGTATCCTGAGAAACCATCGATCATAGAAATTATGTTAGCCCCTACCACATTTTCTAAAACATGATCCATTTCTAGGAGGGGGTAGTTATCTTTAAGAGAAGACAGGTTTAGGTTCCTAAAATCAACACAGAGTCTTATCTCACTTTTTTTCTTCCTAACAGGGACCAAATTGGCCACCCATTCAGAGTATCTGAGGGGAACAATGATTTTTGCATCAAGGAGTTTTTTAACTTCTTTTTCTATTACTGGCAGAAGAATTGGGTTTATCTGTCTAATCTTTTGCTTAAAAGGCTTAATACCATGTTTTAAGGGAATCTTGTGTTCAAAAACATAAGTATCATAAGTTTTTAAATCATCATAAGACCATGCAAAAACATATTTATACTGTTTAAGTAACTCAACGTATTTACTCTTTATTTGAGTCGGAATATATTTAGAAATTTTAACCATCTTGGGATTTTCATTTGTTCCTACATTACAATCTTCAACCTCTTTAGGTTGAGGTCGCAAAGTAGAATTTAAAGGTATATCATCTTGGTCAAATAACCTTTCTAGAGGGATAATACCTCTCGGAATTTGATTGTTTTTAAGTAAGAGCATGCAGTGATTTGCAATTTTATCTTGGAACTTTTCTAGATTTTTTCATTCCTACATAATCCAAGAAGGATCATTCTAATTTTCTTGATCTATGTGGGTCTCAGAAAAATCATCTACCATTTCCATGAACTGCTTCATTTGTTCATCATATTCAAATACTTTCCAGTGTTTAACATTGTTTGGAATTGAAGTTCTATGTTTCATATCAATATGATAGTTCAGCTTCAAAACAATAGGTGGTACGAAAGTTGCAGCATCTTTGGCTAAAGAGTCAACTTGTCAATTTTGCATTATAGGAATAGAGTGTATGTTAAAAGACCAAAAGAAATTCTCTATGAGATACCGGGCACAATTTCTATATGACCTCAATCTCATATTCTTAGCTTGGCATTGTTGTTTTATTTGTTTTACAATTATCTCAACATCACCAAAGACTATCAAATGTTTGTTTTTTAGTTTTCTTGCATCTTATAATCCTAAAAATAAAGCTTCATAATCACACACATTATTGGTATAATCAATATCCCATTGTCATATATAAGAAAAAGGAATGTAATACTCATCACCTGGTGCCACAAATAAAACTCCATCTCCTGCTCCTTCACAAGACGAAGCACCATCAAAGAACATTTTCCACATCCCATCTCTAAAATTCATATTTTTCTTTGAAATTTCTATTTTTTTTATTTTCTTATTCTATACATTCTTCAAAATCATCATCTATGGATAATATACAATTTCCTAAATCTTGATCAGCAACATAGACTAGATAGTTATTAGGGTTTTGAGGGTTACTTACACTATACGCCAGTCTAGTTTCTCTGTATAGTCGAGTAAATTGTCCACCAAATAGTGGAATTATAGCATACGTCATGTCTAAGTGAACCGATCCTCCTATATTGGAACCCCAAGATCTGGATAGAAGCATGCCATACTCGGCAGGAACATCAGAAACAACCACATCCATAAGAATACTTTTCACAGGAACCTGAGCAAGATTTACAACTAAATCTTTAATCATACCCAGACACTTAACGTTTCTAGAATAAAATGAGTATAAATCTTGATAAGGTCTGGTAATTTCAAGGCCCAATTTTTCCATGATAATCTTAGCCATTAAATTATGTGAAGCTCCTCAGTCTAACATGCAATTTTGAAGTAAATGATTGTGCACAGTCAGTGTAATATAGAAAGGAGCAACAAAATCCTCATTATTTTCAATGAGTGGTCCAAACATGATTGTAGGTTTCTAATCCTGCAAATTGCTAACATCGGCTTGACATACGGCATCAGGAAAATTTATTGCTTTTACAATTTGATTTTTATAGATTGGATTTCTAGCAAGTTCAACTAGAGGCATTGGAATTTTAATTTTAATCAGTTCATTTTCTAGATTGAAAGTTCCAATTGATTTTTCAATTTCCCTGGTGTGAACTTCTGCTTCTTTATTTTTTGGCTTCTTAGCTAGTACTTCTTTTGTTTCAAATTGATTTATTCGGGCAGCTTGTGTTTCAGTTGATGGTTTTGTATCTGCTACCTCATTTTCTTTGTTTCGTGATAAAATATTTTTTGGTGGAATATTTGTAGAAGTTTTTTCTCTTGGCCTCAAATCATATTTATGTTGAAGCTTAGCCATTATTGAATCAAGGAGACCTTTGTATGTAGAGTCTCCCAAATTTTTTATATTTCCGTAATCATTAAACATAGATTCCAGATCCAAGGATTTCTCATAATCCTGTTTGGTTAGGTGAGGATCAAGATCATCATCATTGAGGTTGTTTAGATCTTCATCTAATTCATCATAATTTTGCACCTCATCTCTTTGTATGAAATGCTCAGTTTTAAAAGGAGTTTGAATATTTTGTTCCTCATTGTTTATTTGCCTTTGTTGTATCTGAGGATTAGGATTTCTCCTTAATTGATTTCTAACATATGGATCATGTTTGTCTTGTTCCATTTCCATCCTGGAAATTTTGTTCGATGGATCTTTAATAATTTTTCCCATCTCATCCATTTTTTCCTCTGCATATTTTTTAGATCTAGAGGGCCCTGCATGTTCTTTAAAACACCTGGGTTCTCTTGTTCCCATCTCAACTTTAGTTTTCAAATTCCTGGATGCCATCATATTTGATTCAATCTCTATAGAATCATGTTGCATCCATGCTAAAGTAATGGATCTTCTTTCTCTCAAAAGTAGAGCAAAATCAAAATCAAAAGCTCCTACAAAAGTGACTTTTGCAGCTAGTTGGGAAGGTTTAACTTCAATCAGGATTTTGTGATAAAGCTTTTTCAATCTTTGAATGAAATCTAGGACTGATTCTGATGTCTTCTTTCTCAAGGATCTGAATTCGGTTAAGTAATAAAGATGATATTTTTTCTTACCCCATTGCCTTATGAAGGAAGTTTCCAGATCATTATATGATGGTATAGAACCTACTAGAAGTCCTTTGAACCAAGTTCTTACCTGTCCTTAAAAAATTTCTACCAACAGTCTCATGTAAACATCCTCATGCTCAACACCAAGAATATCGACAAATTGATCGAAAAAGGCTATAATCCTATATGTTATGTTGTTGTTAAATCCCCTTCTCCCGTGAATTTAGGGAGGCTCTTCATGTAATTTTCAGGTATATTTAGCAGGAAGGACTAAGGGATCATATCTAGCAGCGACCTTGGAAAAGATCCTAGGGGGATGGCTGGGTATATTTTCTTTTCCACCAGCCCCTACACCTTTGACACCTCCAACACCAGCACCTCCAACACCAGTCATTGAAAGTCTAGGAGACGGAATTCAAGGACTAAATAGGAGATTATCAAAAACTTCAAAAGACTGATCTACTGATCTTTTGAGATGGTGTGAATGAAGTTCAGGAAAATGATCATGAGAATATGGAAGATATGGATGAGGGGTAAAAGTAAAACTTGAGCTTATTTTCTTAGATTTACCAGATGTACAGATAGGAGAAGTAGTAGGTGATGAATCTGAGTATAAAAAATAATCTACAAGGTTTTTGGAAACAACTTTTACTTCGGGAAGAGAAAGAATCGACTGTGTACTAATGATAGTAGGGATTGAAATGGATTCTTTATTGTCACTGGTAAAAGTATCTATCAATGAAATAGAGATGGTCTGGTCAATCTCAAATTTTATTTCAGGAATAATTACTTCTGGAGTTTCTAGTTTAACTTCAAACTTACTTGTTGATACTTCTGTAGAATGAACTTGTTTAAATTTTTCTTTAAGACTTAGTTCTTTAGAGGGAATATTAAAATTAACTTGTGTAATTCTAGTTTGATTGACCTTACCTACTGATGCAGAAGTTTGTCTGAGTTAGCCCTTACGTTTCAACAATTTTTCAGGATCTGAAACTGGCATAGTCTACTTTTCATCTGGGTTTTTCCTTGTATTCTTTCGACAAAAGACCAAATTTTCCTACAATGGAGTCGTCAGGTGAAAAATGAAGATTTCCACGTATTCAATCTGTGTTCACCATCAAAGACCAAAATTTTAACTTTGTCCTTCTCCCAGGGGAAAAATGATTTTGTTTCTTCATCCCTGGCAACGACGCCAAAAAGATGTTGTTCCTGAGATTGATTCTAAGGCTCAGAGAATAATGTCAGGCATCAAATATTTTAAATGAAGTGTTTTTATGAGTGTTTTTTTCTACCTTCATTTTTCTGATAAATAATATTTAAATCAAATTAATGATAAGACAGTACAGAGGTTGTATCTCGTTATCTGAGGAAAAGTTGTTACTGAATGAACTTATGATATATTATGATCATAGTAGACATGTTACTAAATTGTAATCATTCACTCTTCATGAACTACATAAATAAATTCAGAGAGATGGAAACACAAAGGAAACACATAACTCAAATTGAACGAAACTTAGAATCTTTGTTTGCACTTGTATTGATATTCAAAAAGTTTTCTCTTTTACATTCGGCAAGAAGCAGCCTCGAATAGATCTAAAATCTATCTATTTATACAAAACTTGTCTCAACTGAAAATCGTTTGACTTCCCATGATACCTGCCTAAACATAGAATACAATCTGAATGAAATAAAAACATGCAGTTATTGTTGAGTTTTGATTTGATGTGTTGGCACTTCATCTGACCCTTCATTTTCTAGCAGATGCACTTGTTTTCCTTTGTTCTTTAAACTGGGTACACATGTCCATTAAGGCCACCACAATCATTGGCTTATTGTCTTTTCCATATAATTTCGTTGCCATCTTTCTCTTTGAATGTGCTTACTGGGATAAATAACTTTAGTTGAAGATATCGGGGTGGTAATTGGACAAGTAGCTCAGCAATTGCTCATTATGGGATGGCTAACAATTATGGGGAAGAGTAATTGTTCACGAAAAGGATGACGTGGGGACAAGTGTCCAATAAGGAGGTGGTATGAGTGGATGTGAGAATGTAGGTGGTAGGGGTAGACAATGTAAGTGACATGTAGAGATAGGGGAAGTGTAGGTGGTGAGGTAGGAGAGGGAGAGTATCGGCGGAGAAAGTGGACAATGTGTATGTTCTATCATTTTCTCACAACTACACACGCTTTTATCTGTTCATTGAATTGGGTGCACATGTCCATCAATTCTACCATGAATCTCGAAGGCTCAATCTTCTCATTCAATTCAAAGGAAAACATCTTCTTTTGTACTAGTGGTAGCTTTTCGTGGCACCATAATCCTTAAAGAAATAAAATTAGCCTGCATGTAACAAGAGAAGTTTGTAATATTTTCACTGAATGAAAAACTACTAATCGCAAATGGTAAAATAACTTTGAAATTCAAAGTGTTTTATTCATAAATTATATCCGTCTTCGTATAGATCTATTGACGAAGAATTTATTAGAAACTTAATGGAATTTATTACTTGGTGATTCACAATCTTTATTGAAATCATTAACCTTAATCAATCATATATGCCATTAATACTTTGACGGTTCGATGTTCAGAATATTGATTATGACAGGGTAGAAATTACCCGAAGTCTGAAACTACGGAGTGATTAATTAATAATTGATCATGATTAACCTAAGTTATTGATTATTTTATTAACTCTTTAAAACATTTTTTACTTTTTGTAAAATTCATTACTTTGGTGCTTTGTGAACTCAATATTTGTTTGAAATATCAAAGGGAAATATCCTAGAGTGACGTGGCAGAGATAACGCCATTCTTGATGTCGTGTTAAGAAAAGAGAGGTTCCATGTGTCACTTGAAAATGTTTGAATCATCTGATGTAAATGTAAAAAATAAGTGCCACGTGTCAACCCAAGAAAATATTTAAAAGACATGTGTCCCATGACGCGTCAGTATGCCCTTTAGGAATTATCACAAGTGACTATCTTCGGGACTTCAGAGTTTCGGGGTTTTTTTTGTTTAGATTTGTTGGAATACCCGAAGCGTGAAGCTCCAAAGAGACCGTTAAAGATTTTCTTTTAAAACTCAGGCAGCTTCTAAAATTCAAAGATCATTAGCATCGTTCAATCAAATTAGAGTAAATCATTGATGATAGATATTGTAAGCACCTTATTGATAAATAGAAACCAATGGATTTATTTTAAAATTAAAAGGCACTTCTCTTAAGTTCTTTTCTTTTTGGGTAAAAAATTTATTTCTAAGAGGCAAAAGCTCAAAATTATACGTGTTCTAACACATGTGTAAGAAACGAGACAAAGATATTGGAGGTTAAGGAATCATTTCCTTATGATTATTATGTATTTAATAAACATGGAATCATAATTATAAGCATTGAATAAGGTTTTACTTGTATGACCCTAATTTCATTAAACTTAAACCCTTTGTTCTTATTGGAGAATAGAATAAGACTTCCAATTAAGAGATTATAGGTAACTTGATGAGTTTTTTTTATGAATGAACTTCTAAAATAGAAACAAAATGTGAATCATATGATTATTTTTATGATGACTTTATTAAGTTGTCATATTATTTAAGATGGCTCTATATTCCAAATTGGGAATAGATAGTCTCAATGACTTGAGACTTTGATTCTAATTATGTTGTTAAGAGATTTGTTTAGCTAGTCTTTGCATTTAAAGATTGAATTCTTGAATCATGCTAACTAATATAATACCAATCATTGTCATAATTGTTCTACAAAACATGGCATTTCCATACAGATCGAACACCTTAAGTAACCACTCACACAAATAGATAAAATATTAATACAATAGTGTATTACATGGTTAAAACCCTCAAAGAATGAAATAGTCCGCAACCCCAACCAACATGGCCACTTGAGGCAATATATTAATAAAAAAGAAAATAATTTTATATATGAGTTTCCCACAATTGATCATTGACAAATGATCATCCATGCTCTTTAAATAGAGATCATAGACCAATTGTGTGTTAATCCATTGATCAATATAGCCATTAGTGACAAGGAGAATATGAACCATTGGATCACTTTATGTCTAGAACATATCATTACCATAGGTTTACATAACTACAAATACATACTAATTCATACTAAGGAAACACGCTAAAGAAACAAGCTTTACCTAATGACACATTAAACCAAGTTGATATTAACTAAATCTTAAGTGTTTAAATATCCTAACATACCCCCCTAAGAACAACCTGAGATAATATTGAAGGATTTACAAAGGTGACACAATAGTACAAGGAAGGAGGCATTAGATCCTATCATCCCTCAATGACAACTTCCTGAATTCCTAACATAGATCAAAGTTTAGAAAAATTCACTTATGTAAGATACTTTGTTAAAACATTTGCAACTTGATCATCTATAAGGAAAAACAGAACTTTGATAATGTGATCTTGAATAAGCTTTCTAATAAAGTGCATGTGTATCTCAATGTGTTTGTTGCACTGATGTTGGACTAGATATTTGGTGAGAATGATGACACTCTGATTGTCATACTAGAGTGTGGTTGGATTCTATTGTTGGAATCTGAAATATGAAAGGATCTATTAAAGCCACAAGGATTCTTGAATTTCATTAACAATTTATTGATACTCTACTTCCATTGAAGAAAGAGAAAGGGATTGTTGTTTCCTATAATCCCAAGTGACAGGTCTAGAACTGAGACTAAAATCATAACCTCTAGTAGAATTTTTATCATCAGGGTTATTGACCCAATCATAATTAGTGAAACCAACCAACAAAGGAGCCCCTCTAAATTGTGATGTAACCCAAACTAAATTGTACCCTAGATATGCCAAAGTATCATTTTTTTTTTCTTTCCAATGGATCTCATGGGGTGTTTCCATATACTAGGAAATAACACCAACATCAAAGGAAATATTAGGATGGGTATGAGTCAAATACAAAAGGATACCAACTAACTGAATCTACAAAGTGGAAACAAGTTTGACTCCAAACTAAAAGGGAGAAGGGGTTGGTCTACAATCTTCCATGTGAAAGTAGAAAAGAAGTTCACATGCATACTTATAATGGGAAAGGAAAATTCCTTCCTTGGTTTGCAATACTTGGAGGCTAAGGAAATAATTCAAATAATCTAAGTCTATCATTTTAATTTTTTCTTAGGGATGGATTTCACATGGTTTAAATATTTGGGATCACTATTAGTGAGAATAACATCATCAACATAAAGAAAATGTATTATGAGATGGTTTCATACATTTTTGGTATAGACATTAGGTTCAAAATGACATCTAGAAAAGTCATTGTCAAGAAGAAAGTTATCCATTTTAACATAACAAGCTCGAGGAGATTTCTTAAGACCATAGAAATATTTCTTAAGGAAACAAGCACGTCTAGAATCAATCTGAACATATCTAGGATTTTTTTCCATGTAAATTGCTTCTTGAAAATCCCCACGCAAGAAGGTAGATTTAATATCCATCTAATGTACCTAACATTTATGTGAGGTGGCAGGGCATAGAATAATGCAGATGGAATTCATTTTGGCTACATAGGAAAAGGTTTCATTATAGTCAATCCATTCAACTTGAGAAAATTATTTGGCAACTAATTGAGCCTTATGTCTTTCAACACTTCCATATAAGGCATAATTAGTTCTATAGGCCCATTTACATATGATAAGTTTTCTTCCTTTGAAAAGTGGTATGAATCCCAAGCATCATTCACCATTAAGGAATGATATTATTCATTCATTGTTGTGTTCCAATCTAGATGGCTAGAAGATTCTACAAATTTTTTTGGATCACAAGTCTCTAAGACTTGATCCAAAAGAGAAGAGGCTCATTGTAATTATGAATGTTTATGGTGTTCATATATAGGATCACCAACTTTTTCTCTTGATATGTAGAACCATATAGGAAGTTATGGTGTTGGTGTAGGTTCATGTTCAATGGATCCAACTAGAGGAAGGTGAGGATACAGAGGTGGATTTTCATCCTAACTATCATTATCTAAAGAAGAAACTAGAATAGGATCGCTAACAAAAAATTTTGGAAGAGAATATGGCACGGATGTTGAATATGGAACAACCATCGGATTAGGATCGTATGTCGATAGGATATCATCAAACTTAACATATCTCCTAATGATAATTTCATTGTAATTGGTATTGAAGAATTCTATAAACTTTTTCATCTTCATAATATCCAACAAAAGTGCACTTATCACTTTTAGGTTGTAATGTTTTCCTTTTCTCATCGGGAATGTAAGTCCATGATTTACTACCAAACACACAGAAGTGGCTTACATTTGGTTTAATTTTGCTCCATGATTCTTCTGGTGTTATTTTTTAAAATCCTTTGTTAGAGTGTGATTGACAATTTAATTGGAAAAAATTATGTCTTCTTCCCAAAAGTAAAGACTTGATCCCTTAGATTGGATCATATGATTTGTCAATTTCTTTAATGTGTGATTTTTTATCTCAGAAACACCATTTTTTGTGGTGTATATGGAATAGTATTTTGCATCTGAATGCCCTATGCAATGCAATAAGTTGTAAATTTGTTATTAACATATTCACCTCCATTACTTGTTCTTAACTTATGTAGTTCATGTCCATATTGATATTCTACATTGGCCTTGTAGGCCAAACAAATGTCAAAAAAAGTCACTCTTAAGTTTTAATAAATAAACCCAAGTGTGTATGGAGAAGTCATCAATGAAAGTTAAGAAGTACTTGAACCTAGAGAAAGAAGGAGAACTAAGTGGACCACACAAATCATTATGAATGAGCTACAATTGGTTTGAAGTATGCCAAGAGGTAAATTTGTCAAAACTATCCCTATGATGTTTTCCAAGAACACAGATAGCACAAACACCATATTTGCAAGAAATGAGAGGAAGACTAGTCACCATATTTCAATTGCATAGATGTTGCAATGAGTGATAGCTTACATGACCATATCGCTCATGCAAAAAAATTCTCAAGTCACCACTATGAGAAATAAAAACTGATGGAAAAGATGATGACCCTGAGTTGTCAAATTTGTACAACTTGGTAATATCATCAACAATTATGGTTGCTACGACATGCTTAAGATGTTTCAAATCCTTGATTAGTACTTGGTGAGGTGAAAACCTTATTTTTTTACCTTCACTTGAATGAGTGATTTGTTATATTGATGGAATATTGTAAGAGAGACTTGGAAAACATAAGACATCATTAAAATGACCATCATCTAGTTAAATTGTTCTAGACCCTACAACATTGAGAGATATCTCATCACCAAATAATATTTGTTTGATGTTACAATCATTAAGAGAATAAAAAATGGGTTTATAATTATCCATATGATAATATGCTCCATAATCAATAAGCCACTCATTAGAAGACAAAGTAAATGTTGCACTGAAGGAAAAACCAAAAGTATAAAGTGCATGTCTAGCAGAAGAAGAGTTAGAATAAGAAGAATCAAGATTGATGTTGAGTTTATTCATTGCTACTTCTAAGGCCTCCATATTTTTAAAACATTTAAACTTTATAAAACCATCTTGCCCACAAAAATTGTAATGTCTCACAATCTTCTTGCTTTTTTATTTTGGTCCTTTGTCACCATTGTGAGTAGAAGCTAGCCAAGATGGCTTGGGATCCTTGTTTTACTTGTTGTTGTAAGGATATTTCTTCTTTGGATGCTTGAATTTATCCTTCTGTTGGGCCACTATGGATTTTTCATATGTACTTGTAGTTTTGATCATTCCAAGATGCAAGAGTTTGTCTTGATCTTTCATCAAAGAATCAAAAAAAAGATTCAAGAGAGGGTGATTAGTATGTTGCACGAAATTGCAAGTAGTCAACTCTCCCCAGTGTATCGTGACAAGGGACTATTCGCCTCTCATGGATCCTTGAAATCTAGCAGTGGTGAGTTTACCAATCACCCGTGGGTTTTGGTCTAATGGCTATCATACTACCGAAAAATGGTATCAGAGATAGAGGTCACAAGTTCGATACACACTCTGCTCACACTGAGGGGGGAGATTGTTGCAAGAAATTGAAATTATTCAATGCTCCCTGGTGTATCATGACAAGGGACTAATTGCCTCTCATGGATCCTTGAAATCTGCCAGTGGTGAGTTTACCAATCACCTACGGGTTTTGGTCTAATGGTATCTGTACTACCGAAAAAAATTGTTGGACATATTGTCATTGATGTCAACAGTCGATGTGATGGTTTGTTGATTATGAATTATCATTGTGATTTACCATAGATGAGATTTTCATTGATGTCAAAAATATATCAGTTAGCAAAGAGAATGTCAAACAATAATCAAAGCAACAAGGTTAATCTCAGGAGGAAAATCATACTAAACATCGAAAGAAGAACATCATCTTAAGGCTGAAGCAATTCATGATTATTGTTGATCACGATATGATCAACAATGTTCCTAAGATCAAAGATCAGAAGGTAAAACATAGTAAATAAGAGAATGAATATCAAATCTCAAGCGGAAGAGCTCATTGCAGAAGTATCGTCGGGGTCGATGGAAATATTGAGAAGTTGACCAATGCACAAGAAAAGGTGAGAAGCCTCAACAACCGTCTGATTAATAAATTGACGGTGTTGATCATCTCATATAATGGAAATAAGTCATATGAGTGGCCATGGGAATGAAGACCATTGAAGGATCATGACCGTCGGATCTGCAAGCCAGATCAACCGTAGGGATAGATTGTGGAGATCAGAAGGATAATTAAATGACTCGCTAGTTCGAATCTTGCAATTGGTCTAGATCGTCAGATCTCATAGACTCAAATGTCGACAACTGCGGTTGATCCAAAAAACGATCAGATTAAGTTGGATTGAGTTGTGGTCGTCGGATATACAATCTCCAGATCAATGGTAGGGATAGATTGCAGAGATCGAAAGGAGAATTAAATATCACGCTAGTTCCAATCCCACAATTAGTTAGGACTTTTCGATATTATATCTTCAAATATTGACGATTGTGGTTGACTCGCCAAAAACACACAACTTCAAATTGCAGAGTTTGGGTGTCGAGTTAAATCACTCACAAGTTGTGGTTCTACAATCATTGTCGACCATTAGTCTGCTTCGAAGAGTCCACATCGATCGTTGGATCACTTTTGAGTGGAAGGACGGGATAAGAAGAAAGGTTGAGTTCTCGATTATCCAAACACCTGTTAGTCGTCAAATCAAACCCGAATTCTCGTCAGATGTCGAATCATTTTAAAGTGACATAAGGATAGGTTAAGAGAGGTAAAAGTGTTGAGATTTTGATTATCCAAATACCTGTCAGCCGTCAGATCAAACTTGAATTCCCTTCAGCCGTTGGATCATTTCGAGTGGAAGGATAGGATAAGCGAGGTAAATTATTTGAGATGTCATTTATCTGAATTTTTGTTAGTTGTTGGATCACTCTAAGTGGAAGGATAGGATAAGATAGAAGAGATGCATCGCAGACAAATTGAGCCATTGATATAGCATCATGATCGATGAACAACACTTATTTCAGGTATAAATATGCAAGGAGGTTAAGCTCTGGAAAAATCTCAGTTCAGATTTTTTAGTTTGAGATTTGAAAGACTCGAAGCCCGGAGAGCCAAAAATCCGAAATGAATAAGGACCATCGGATCTGGAGAACAAATGATGATCGTTAGTTCAGGGAGATCTACGTTAGAAAACCATGTCAGCAAGGACATGTGGTATACCACGTCAGAATATCTACATCATCAGACCATGTCAGAAAATACATATGGTAGATCACGTTAGCAGACTACATCAGCAAGGATGTATGGGAGACCAGGTCAACAAGGACATGTGGCAGACCATGTCAACAAGGACATGTGGCAGACCACATCATAAGACCATGTTGGAAAGTACACATGGCATAATCAGATGACGACAAGTGTCAAGAGGAAATTGGCTTGTGCCATGTCTACAAGTGATGTAAGCAAGTTACATCACTCCAGGAGATTTTTTTCAAGAGTTTTACCACCAAGAAATGTCAAAAGTATCGAAGTCCCAAAGGACGAAGGTCCGAAGTCACTCTCAGTATTCGATCCAAGATACATTTTGAGAGTTAGGAAAACTGTTAGATTTAGGAGAATAACATGTGCCACATGAGTAGATCCACATCAGCAAGACTACATCAGCAAGGACACATGGCACATTTAGAGAATGAAAAGTGTTAAGATGAATTAGCATTTCAGGTACGTGAAAATCACAAATTTGAGTGACATGTGGTAGATACTCGGCTCATGATATGTCATCAAGTAACGTAAGAAGGTTTTTTCACTCTGGGAGTTTTTCTTTGGGAGTTTTACCACCAGCACTTGCCCAAAGTCTCGAAGTCCCGAAGTGGACACGAGACGTTTGATCTGAAGATCACTTCGAGATCATTATTGACCTTCGATATACTAAAGTGGAAGGATAGTCTAAGTGAAATTATTAACCAACAGGAAGCGGTCTCCACCACTTATGACTTACTCAGCAGGTGATCACTCTGGAGGAAAGAAGTGGTTGAGATTTGAAGTCTCTGAAGTCCAGAGACCTAGAGGAGATCTCAATCGTTGATCCAAAAGGGACACGTGTTAGTGGATTGATAGCTTTGGAAGATTGACATATGGAGGAAAGAAGGAGTTGAGATTTGATATCTCTGAAGTCCAAAGACCCGAAGGAGATCTTGACTGTCGATCTGATGTGGAGTGTACACTCAATCGTTGATCAAAATACAGTGGAAGGATAGCGTAATCATAATAGCCGAAGTCCCTAAGTAATTGGTGGTTATCCATCTCATTACTTGATTAAGTCCTGGCTGTCGGATTAATAAATGAAAGGATAGAAGTAAGGATCATATATGACCATTGATCTGGTTCTGTGATATAAATGTGAACCATCCGATCTGTTTGGCGAAATCATATTCGAGAGATTTGAAAGGTTGGAAGTCCCGAAGACCCAAAGGGTGAAGTCTTGAAGCCTCGATAATAGTCCATATCATCGGGAGATTGAATCATGACCGTTGAATTGATAAGAACTCAAGCACTCATCTCACATCATGTGAGGTCACTGTCATTGGTCATATGGTAAAGAGATTTAAAGGGAAGAATGTAATGCGTCTCTTAAATTGATAAGCATGTGGTTCTACACCAATGATCATATGAACTTGGTTTGAAGGAAGCGTTGATTTTTGTAATCACAGAGACAAAGGAAATCGATCCATACATGTGATTGATTTCTGAAAGTAAGGGGGATGCCAGGTGTAAATATGAAGACCCGGAATGATGATCTCTGGTGGTCCAAAAAGTTGTTGTAAATGAACAAGTTAGTTATAACTTGTTGCACAAGTCAGATCAATAAATTAAATAAGTTTTGAGCATAAATAAGTATAAATACAACCATGATTCGTTCACTTGGTGTGGTGTGTGTGTGGAAGACAACGGGCTTGTGAAAAAAAGAGAGGCTTGCTGAGGAAGAGCGACCTGCAAAGAAAAATGAAGGGGATGCGGACCTGAGTTCCGTGTGAATATCAGAGGAAAGACGAAGTGAAGAAGGCATGAATATCAGAGGATAGATGAAGTGAGGAAGGAACAAATTTCAAAGAGAAGATGAAGTGCAGTAATGAGTGTTGATGGTATACCTCTGATCATGAAACATAATTGATTCATTAATGGATCATTGCTACTAGAGTTGGTTGAACTACTATATGAACTCTAGTTGGATAGATTGTGTTCTATCAGCAAGTTGGGTCTTGCTTGAGAGTTGGTGATCCTTACTTCAGTTGGTGCTGATACAAAATAGTTGGTGTTGGGAAAATTCATATTACTATATTCACATATATATACATATCAATTATACAAAATCTTAGACAAATGTCTGGTATCTCTTGTCCATTGTGATTATGATTTAATAGTTCTTAATATGTTCAATTATGTTTTAGCTGCTAACTTGTAAGAAGAAAAGTTAGAAAATTCCACACACTAATTCACACCCCCCCAGGCCTCTTATTGTTGGCGATGTGTTCAACAATTGGTATTAGAGCAGGTTCCTTCAACACATTTTAACCACTAGAAGGTAGATCCTGAAGAAGAAGAAATGGGTGGACAGATGGCTCTCTCCGCAATTGAAGCTCCTTTATTTGATGGAATAGATTATTACTCATGGAGAGAAAATATGAAACATTATTTGAAGTCAAAAGGATCTGAAGTTTTGAATTCAATAGTAAGCAAGCCATGGGACTTAACTACATCAAAGAATCTATCCAAGATTATAGTCCAAAGAAGAGTAAGGAAGAACAATGAAGTGGCATTGAAGATTCTTCTCAATGGATTATCAGATACTGTCAAGGCAAGCATAGGACTATGCACATCAGCCGAGGACTTATGGATGAATTTAGAAGAGATGTATCAAATCAAAAGACAAGACACAGAAGACATTCCTATCAAGGATGAAGACGAAGACTCAGTCGTCAATAAAGATAAAGACTCTCCAAAATATTTCGATTGAAATAATGTTGATATTGAATCCTCCCCTAAAAGTAAAGAAGAAGACTCAGATACAATAAAAGAATGTTCTGTTATCATTTATCCCATGGAAGATATAGAAGAAGAACTATCAAAGGCCAAACAAAAGGTTGATTAGAGTCTGTGTGAATACCTCTATGACCATAATGATTCAGACTATATATATCTTCATGACTACACTAAAGAATTTCTTGAAAAGAGTTAAAATCATATCTTCGAAATAAAGGAAATGCTCAAGGACAATGAAAAGATAATATATGAGCAGAATAATCAGTTAGAAGAAAAAAAAGAGTGTTGAGGAAAAGATATGAATTGATCTTACTCAAGCATTTTCAAACTTTACTTGGCTAAAGAAAAGTAGACAGGAATATCACCCTATTTTTATAGCCAACAAAAATAACATCCTAACTCACAAGTATTAATTACGAGTGCTTAGGATAGTCTTTTATCAACAAAAAGCTTGCTGGAAATTCACTTTTTTTGTGATTTTCTTAATATAACAGTTGTTGAAATAAATGTAAGAACAGAAGTAAAGACGTTAAGATGATAATCAAGATAGATGAGACATAAAGCAATCCTTTATTTCATTCCAATTCACCAAATAGTCATTTTCTTTACAAAATCTCATACAAAAATCTTGGACCAAAGTCAAACTTAGACATCCCCGATGGAACATACAAAAGGACCTCTGATAGAAAACCAAAACTGAACTTTAAAATTTGGATCATCTTTCCATAGATTGTTTCCCACTCGACTCTACACAATAGCCTTTATCAGTCATGAAAATTAATTCACAAACAGACAAGTCTACACAAACTATCAAAGATAGATCAACACCTCTGAAGAACAAGTGTCTAAATGATTTGATTCAGCCTTGAGTATTGTTGTCTAAGATAAGAACCTACTATCATAAAAGAGAATTAGGTTGTGATGAATATATGAATGAATGAAAACTAAACTATCTCAACATAAACTCAAAGAGAAAACCTTAGCATGCTTATCCTTCTATCCTCCTCATGTTCCTCCCTTCCTTTTTTCTTTTAACAAATTAGAATTGGTTGAGGAAGTTGAACCAATTCATTAGTTAAGTTAATTAAAAGACTCAACTAAATTTAGTTAGGGGGAAAAGTAATAATTATAATAAAGGGTCATAATTAAATAATAACTAGTAGGTGGGACCCCTTGTAACTCCCTTTGGTTCATAACAATCATAATAATCATAACATAACCATTAGTTAAGAAAAATACACCTCATTGTGCCTCCCATTAACATATTCACTTTTGGAATTTAAAACTCATGGAATTTGAAATTATTTCAAAATAATACTCATATATCCAAAATAAACATGTTGTCCAAAGATCCATGAATTCAACTATCATGAAACAATAGATAACATAAAACTCAAAAGACATATTTCCCAGTCTACGATGCAACCTTTCTTTGGTTTTTGTTGTCACCTCTTGATTTTCCTGAATTTGCCTTAGGCTATGCAGAGCCTTTAGGCTTAATCGCATTGATCACGTGGGAACAATCGTCCCTCAAATGCATCCGAGAAGACACAGATTTGTCAGAGTCATTGGAGGGTGAGGAAGGGGTAGTATTGGTTTTTCCTTTATCAAGTGCATGGTGGGATTCAGTCTTCAATATCTTGCTATCATGGGAGGATTGCACTGGCGAGTGGTTAGGGGCAGCTTGGACAATGGGGTTCAAAGTCGAAGGAGAAGGCAAAGACAAGTTGGGCCAGCCACAATGTTGGGAGACTGTCGGGTGGACAATCTCCTGCCATCCATTATTTTCAGGGACCTTGGGTTGTAAGGAGACATGAGGAGGTATAGGGATATCGGGGCTTGCAGGGCTTGGAAGGGAGGCCTTTCAGGCCTAGGTTGGACTATTCCCTAGCCAATCCAATTAAATAATTTGGCATGAAACAATTGTCCAAGCTCTTTCGAATTAACGTCAAAATGTATGGAGAACCTAGACCTTCTTGGGACTTGGTTCCATTTACCTCTACCTCTATTTCCTCGGCCATGGCTTCCTCGACTGAAAAAACTCATCCTTCATGTGTGATCGATTAGAAAATAGTATTCTAAATAACCATACATGACAACTCTTAAAAATATGAAATAGATTTGGCTCAGAATGTATCAAACTCATGCAATCCAATCCATACAAATTGTTTTATTGTTAATCAACGACCAGGGGGGTGAAACAGGGTCCTGGGATATGTGAGGGGTTTGTATTGAGTGAAAATATGATATAATGAAAGGGGAGAGGAAATGGTCACAACTCAATGACAACAACAATAAACTGTAAATCAAACCAATAAAACCTCACTGCAATCCACCCAAGATACTGCCACTTTCATCCATTTTAACACAAAAATTCTCTTGGTTGTAATCAATCTCATAAAAAGGAGTGAAAAAAATGAATATGGGAGGAGAAAGGATTTGTAATTAGTAGAAAGTGAGATAATGGGAGGGGAGGATAATGATTACTATTCATGAAATTAATCAAGTGATCCATAAAACATTCTGCAGTAAGAATAGATGCACCAACCAACAATCATCATGACCGAATAACAATTACTATGTACTTAACTAGTTCATTGTCCAATAATTAAATATCCAACACAGTGCCATCACAAAACAATAAGTATTCCACATAATTTGTAACAGGTTATGTTCCCTTCATTCACACACTCTGCATTTTATAACAATTTGCGAACAGTACCCATTCTTGGATTACTGAAAGAGGGGGGTGAATTAGTAATAGCGCAATTATAATCCTTTTTAGCCAAATAATCCAAGTGTTATATCTATGTAGAATTATTATCCAATAATGAGAAATAAGAAATGAAAAATCACACGCATACACAGTACACTAGTGTTTTACGTGGAAACCCAGAGCGAGAGAAAAACACGGAATGTTTTTTCTTATATGTCTTGAAGATTTACATTCATTGGAAAAACCAAGTTCCTTTGTTTTCCAACTGCAACTGGAAAGAGGCTCCAACCCCCTAGTTTCTCAAGCTACAACCTAAGGGAAGCTCCAACTCCCCAATTCTCTGGCTACAACCAGAAGGAGGCTACAACCACCTATGTTCTCTGGCTACAACCGGAAGGTGGCTACAACCACCTGTCCTTGCCCCATCCAACCACCCTGAAGTATAAGTAGAATTATGGAACCACTGACAACCTGTCATTGTGAGATATACTGCTATACAATTGTATCAACCTGTACCACTGACCTATATCCAATCTGTACAATTTCCCTCTAATCAATATGTACCTGAACTAATCATGCATCTACAAAATACAATAGGTACGCAAACTGTAGCGTTGCAGCCCGCGTATGTATGCACCCTATCTATTACGCAGGTCATGTATGTATGTGCCCTAACTATTATGCAACCTTCTTATGCCTTCTAGAACTAGGGTTTCCTTTCACTTGAAAACTTTTGACCCTCTGTAACTTCTTTCACATAGATCTGTAACCTGTCACTATATCCAAACTGTAATTGTACCTTGTGCATGCATTCTCATACATAACATTTACTCAATACAAATATGTCTCTCTAGTCATGTGCCATATAGGTTTGTGAAATCATGAACAAGTATACTTTCCTTCACATGATCTTAGTCATCAAACCCTTTTTGATATTCAGCCTCTCAATACATTAACAAATACAAGATCTCAACCATGTACCATAAAAATCCTTATCCATATGCCAAGAAATACAAGATGTGCCTCAACAAGAATTATCAATGATGAATATACCAGCAATGTATTTTAGTAGATTTGACTTATGCAGAATATTCCATGTAGCTACTAGTCTTTCTAGGGAGAATCCTCAAATCTCTATTGCCATTCCTCATGCATACATCAAAATCCAACTATTCATAAATATAAGACATACCTTTTGAACCAATGGATGGATCTGATGTATCTGAGCACTTTAGACCTTCCTGGGAGCTTGATATCATAATCTAGAACCTCTGCATCTTCATCTTCTCAAGTTTCCATGGATTTACCAACATGTACTCACCCTGTACACAACCATCCCACGTATGTATTCTCCCTATACACAGACATACCGCGTACTGTATGCACCCTATACACATACATCTCGCATATGCCTCAGAAAATAGGGTTTTCTGTAAATACGAGAATTTTGCCATCAACCCTTCATGCTACCTCAGACGTTCGCCACTTCAAATGTATCCACAAGTATTTACAAGAATATTTACACAAGAAAAAATATATATACAATATGTACAAGTGTGCTTTTAATGAGTGACCTTTGCCTCTTATTTATATCTTCATGTAGCCTTACACTTTCCTTATTTTAGGGCTTCTTCATTTAAAATAATTTCTTTTGCAAAGAACTATGACGCTTGGGGGCTTCTATAAGACTTATGAGGCATTCTCAAACTTCATATGGTCATAACTCTCTAACTGTGAGGAGTTATGTGACGTTCCACATACCACTGGAAATGGCATGACAAGAACTATCCATCTAGGATAGTTTTACTAACAAATTCATTGTCCTTCATCTCATTATTCCACAATTAAGCATGGGTTGTCTCACTCCGCAAAGCGTCTTCTCGTGAGGGCTTTCACCATAAGGGGACCACTTTGGAGTTCATCCATATTTACTTCTTATCAACCATGAAAAGACAATAATGAGTCATCCTTACATCAAACAATCTTGGGTCCATTACCCAAACCTTTGTGCTATGGGGATTTCTTCAAGGGTTGACATCAATGAAAACCAACCTTAATCAACAATCTCCCCCTTTGGCATTGATGGCAACACTCTGATGCAATATTGAATCATATCACTCATGCTCCCTGTGGAACCATGCCTCTGTCCTCTGGAACCATGCCTCTGTCCTCTACATATGATAAATCTTCTCCCCTTGGAACTGACGCAAACGCGCCACCCAGGGCACGTCCGCTCACAGGACCTTTTCTTCTTCCTCAGCCCAAAGAACTGAAAATATCTTCTAATTCCCTATCGGGAATTTTCCACACCCATAGCAACTCTCCAACTGACCTCCCTTAATGATCAGGAGATCAACACTGCCCTCTTTTATTTGTGATCGGGTTTCCCATTATCGGGATCTTGACACCAGTGATGTTTTGGCAACTTGGATCACCGATCCCCGATATTCGATGCGCTCCTTTGTTGCCTTAGCCCCACTTGGCTAAGCCTTCAGTCCATGCAACCACTCTCTATAAGACCTCAGCCTTATATCCCTTCTGTCGGGGTTTTGGACTTCAAAATCCCGATGCGATTCCAACCTTCATTAGCCCTCCAGGCTAAGCGCTTGATCCATGTGACCTCTCCTTATACGACCGCAGCTATAACTCCCATCAGGGTTTTGAGCATTCCCATGTCGAAATACACACGTCCTCAGGACTCGCGATTTCTCAAATCCCGACGCACCTTTTTTCACGATAGCCCTCCTGGCTATAGGTCTTGGCCCATATGACCGCTAACCTGTGACCATGGTATTATCCCCGTCAGGGCTATGGGATTTCAAATGCTGCAAAACAATTACCCATGGGGTTCCCAATTTCTCGAACCCTGAATCTTCGTCAGGCTGACAACTGGCTTCCACTACGACGCCTCCCTCCTTTCTAACGTGATGACAGCTGGCTAGACGGCTACACCTTCCTCCTCATCGAGGTTTCGCGGTTCACGAAACCAAAGTGCATAAACACTTTTTCACCGGGATCCCCGATATCCCGATGGCCCCAAACACCGATGGATGACTCCTTGTCGGGACTTTCCCCGATGACGCCGATTTCTTCCACGCGTCCTCTCTGATGAACGGTCCCGATTTCTCCAGGGTTTCGGGACTTGTAATGTCTCAACTTCCTTTTCCTCAGGAACTCTGATTCCCCGATTTCCCGACTCTCTCCATATTCCTGACACCTATCCTCCCAGACGGACGACTCAGATTATGTCGGGTTTTTCACTATGAACTTCCCTGACCTTCTGTCCACTGAACTTCTGACTTCCTGAACTCCTGATGCCTCGATCTCCGCCACGTGTCCAACTATTGGATGGCTCCGATATTCCTAGGACTTCGGGCTTTCAAATGTCAAAAAATATTCGACCACGGGATTTCCAATCCTTCGAATCCCGATGGTAACCCTCGTGCAACTTCTGTCAGATCCAACGGCTGACGGGTAACTGATCCACGATCCAACTGCTCAAACCTCCTGGAGCTTAAACTCCCAACGCGACCGTAACCTCTTTGCTTCTTTGGTAGATCCAACGGCTGATGGGTTTTGTCAATATCCTCTGCAAGATCCTAACCGTCCACCTTCCTATTAGATATCTTCTACGAGTGAACCCAGTATTTCTATATGAAAACTAGTCCTTCTGCACGTAACTTTGCAGCGCCTATTCAATCCACTCTATGCACAGACTCTCTGTGCCTCTTCGACGAACTTGAAAGCCTTATCCCTCCTGAGCTTTCTCACACTTTTGGGTTTCCACGAAGACTCTTGCACGCACTCCTTGCGGAAATTCTCGAACACTTCTAAGTGTTGAGTTCTTTCGACTCTGCGTACACCTGCAGCAGTAGTCCTTCAATACTTCGCTCAGTTTCACGTCTGAGACTCTCCTTAGCCTGCGCACTCCTTGCACGGCTCGTATTACTCAATCTCACTTCTGAGAATGAGAGTTAAACTATCTGAGCCTTTTTTCAACGAACTCCTTGCGGATGACTTCAACTGCACTCCTTGCAGGAATCCTTGCTCAGATAGAGAAAAAATTGAAACTCGTTCCTTCTACTTCCTCTCAGATTTCAATCTCAACACATGAAATCATATACACAACCTAATAGAAAATGCATGATAGGAGTTAAATACTCATGAACATATCATTCAACACACATACATAGAGAACAAACACAACTCC
Source organism: Picea engelmannii (assembly GCA_009831015.1). Taxonomy (NCBI): domain Eukaryota; kingdom Viridiplantae; phylum Streptophyta; class Pinopsida; order Pinales; family Pinaceae; genus Picea; species Picea engelmannii. The sequence goes on from ML776696.1 coordinate 935,977, forward strand.
ATGAATTTGAATTAAACTCTTCTATTCATCCAAATGACTGTACATGGGTGTTCTTCTACACAGTTCTCTGCTTCTCTTCTCTATGCTCTGGATTCTTCTAATTCTTCCTTCCACTATGTTATAATGCACAATGGGGGTGTCTATATCCATTTTCCCTCTTTCTCCTAGAACTGTCTAATCTAATATTCAATTCTACCTACTCACATTTATTACTATAAATGCCTCCATCTACTTCAGACGAGAGTGGGGCGCTCAAGGTCTGATTACATTATACCAAGGCGCCTTCATTAAATGATCTCATTTATGCTTGGTGCATCAACTTCAAGGGAAAATTCAAAATTTTGGGCTGGCGTGTGCCCAGCTATCCTTTGTCTTCTGCGCTGGCTCGCTTGTCTCAGGAGATGCTCCTGCATCATACTCCCTCGCTTGAAAATTTGCATGGGCTCCTGCCCATGAGCTCCTGCACGGTATGTCCATGCTTCAAAATCTCTTCTTCAGTCTCCCAGCTGGCATCTTCAACTGGATGGCCCTTCCACTTGACCAAATATTCAAAATATTATTTCCTTCTAGTTTTCTTACCCACTCGTTTATTCAGTATCTCTTCCATCTGTGGCTTCTCTGCAACTGGCATCTGCTTCTGCCACTGAACCTCTGGTTGTTCATCACTTGTTCTTGCTTCCTCAATCTTGTATGGGTATAAATCTGAGACATTGAATATCAGAGATATTCCGATCCCATTGGGTAACTCAATCTCATAAGCATTTTCTCCCATCTTCTTCAAGACCTTGCAGGGTCTGATTTTCTTCATTTTTAATTTATTATACGTTCCTCTCGGGAACCTTTCTTTCCTCAGATGTGCCAGAACCAAATCACCAACCTCAAACTGAAGTTGTCTTCTATGTTGATCGGCTCTGCATTTATATTCTTGGCTTGATTTCCGCAATCGCTCCTTCACTTGGCTGTGAAGTGCTTTCATTGCCTCAGCAATTTCTTCTGCACTAGCACTTCTAGTAGAAGTATACTCTGAATCTCTCAATTCAGAAACTCCTCTCGACTACATGCCATATACAATCTGGAATGGACTCCGGCCTGTGCTCCTATTCACTGAGTCATTATAAGAAAACTCTGCCTGCGGAAATATACTGTCCCAACTGCTATGGTTCTCTATCACCAAGCTTCTCAGCAAGTCTCCCAGAATTTTGTTCACCACTTCTGTCTGTCCATTCGTCTGCGGATGATAAGCTAAAATAAACAACAAGTTAGTCCCCAGCTTCTTCCATAATGTCCTCCAAAAGTGTCCTAAGAACTTTGTGTCTCTGTCTGAAACAATACTCCTTGGTAAGCCGTGAAGTCGAATGACCTCTTTGAAAAACAAATTTGCGATGTGAGTCGCATCATTGGTCTTCTGACATGGGATGAAGTGTGCCATCTTGGAAAACCTATCCACTACCACAAAGACTGAATCAAATCCTCTTTGCGTCCTTGGCAATCCCAATACGAAATCCATAATGATTTCATCCCACGGCCTTTCTGGTATGGGCAAAAGTTGATAAAATCCTGCATTCTGCTTTCTTCCCTTGGAATGTTGGCAAATTCTGCATCTGTCTACAAACCGCTTTACTTCTGACCGCATCCCTAGACAAAAGTATGACCCGCTCAGTTTTGCAAATGTCTTGTTATGACCAAAATGTCCTGCTAATCCTCCGTTGTGTTTCTCCTTCAGCAGATTCTCCCTCATGGAGCAATTTGAAATACACAACCGATTGCCTATGAACAATAATCCATCTTGGATCATATATTCTATCCACGGGCTTCTATCTCTGAGAACTGGATTCTCAGCTGCTTCATACACTTCCTTAAAGTCTGGATCATGTTTGTACATGTCCCTGAGATCATCAAAACCCAAAGTGCGGACTCTGAACTCCTGCAACAGCAAACACTTCCTGCTCAAAGCATCAGCAATTTTGTTAGCAGTACCAGAAATATGTTTTATCACAAAAGTGAAATTCTACATGTATTCAACCCATTTAACATGCCTCTGATTCAACTTTTCCTGTTGAGTCACAAACTGTAATGCATGGTTATCACTGTACAATAAAAATTCTTTTGGGATCAAGTAATCCCTCCACTTCTTCAGTGCTTGTATGATAGCATATAATTCTTTATGATACGTGGAGTATTTCAATTTCACCTCATTCAGCTTCTCGCTGAAATATGCAATTGGTCTGTCCTCCTGACTCAAGACCGCTCCTATTGCAAACCCGCTTGCATCACATTTTACCTAGAATGTCTTTTGAAAATCCGGCAACACCAAAATTGGTTGTTCCGTAATCTTCCGTTTCAACAGTTTGAAACTTTTCTCAGCCTCATCAGTCTAGTGAAAAGATTTATGTCTTTTCTTGCCTGTATCCATCATCGCTATGCTAATTCCACTGAAATTCCTGATGAATTTTTGGTAGAAACTAGCCAAACCATGAAAGCTTCTCACCTCAAATATGTTCCTCGGTGATGGCCAATTTTTTATTACTTCCACCTTATCTGGATCCATCCTCAATTCATTTGCCGAGATAAAAAATCCCAAGTAAATGAGCTCTGTCTTCATAAACGAGGATTTCTTCATGTTTATCAACAGCTTCTCCTGCTGTAGTTTCTTCATCACAATGGCCAAATGCTTCAAATGCTCATCCTTTGTCTTGCTGAAAACCAATATGTCATCCAAATACACGATGACAAATCTCCCGATGAAATCCTTCAGGACTTCATTCATAAACCTCATAAAGGTACTCGGCGCATTCGTCAAGCCAAACGACATGACAAGCCATTCATACAAACCTTCATTTGTTTTGAATGTTGTTTTTCATTCATCACCTTCTCTCATATGAATCTGGTGATATCCACTCTTCAAATCTATCTTTGAAAAAAAAATTGCTCCATTTAAGCAATCCATCAGATCATCCATCCTCGGCAATGGAAATCTGTACCTAATGGTTATCTTGTTAATGGCTCTTGAATCGATGCACATCCTCCAGCCTCTGTATTTCTTCGGATTGAGTACCGTTGGAACAACACACAGACTCAAGCTTTCCTTGACCAAAACTTTGTCCAACAACTCTTGTACCTGTCTTTTAACTTCTTCATTCTCTTGCGGCATCAATCTGTACGTGGCTTTGTTTGGCAAAATAGCTCCTGGTATGAGGTCTATATGATGACTCACACTCCTCATCAGTGGCAATGAACGAGGTAGTTCGTCCACTACAATATCAGCGAACTCTTCCAGCAGTTCCTGAACATCTTCTGGCAAATCATCCACTCTTGTGCTAGTCAGAACAATTTTTGGCTTTTTGACCACAAAGAATTGTGGATCCTCCTTCTTAACTTCTGTAAGAAGTTCCTTCCCACTCATGAGAAGTACTGTGTTTATTACCTCCGGTTTCACTTCCTTATCCTTAATTGGGTGCAACATGTGGGTTCTCCCATTCTTCTCCAGGGTGTATGTGTTCATCCTCCCATCATGAATCACATTTCTATCATATTGCCATGGTCTTCCCAGCAACAGATGACAAACATCCATAGGAATAACATCACATAAAATTTTATCATTATACCCTCCTATCTTGATGTCAACTAAGCATTGTTTAGTGACATTTACCTGATGTCCCTTCTGTAGCCATGAAACTTTGTATGGATTCGGGTGATCAGTCGTCTCTAGCTCCAGCTTCTCTACCATCTCGGTTGAGACGAGATTATTTGTGCTTCCACTGTCCACAATGACCTTGCAAACTCTATCCTTGGTCTTGCAAGCAGTCCTAAAAATATTGTTCCTTTGCGTTGAATTCTCCATATCCTTCTCTGGCGTCAAAAGGACTTTCTGCATCACCAACGATCTTCCTCCTTCAGCGTATTCCGCCTCAACATCTCACCCCTGTGCCTCAGTGATGTGAGTCTCTCCAGTTTCTTTCTTTTTCTCTAGACACTCGAACGACCTGTGCTCATTCTTTCCACATGTGAAGCATGTAATTACTCCACCTCTTCCTCTTCCTCTACCTCTGGTATGAGGAAGAGTGTTTTTATCATCATATCCTCCTCTCTACTCAGTATGTTGTTCTCTTTGCTCAGCATATCCCCCTCATTGTGAACTTCCACCTCTCTCGGTCCGAGTCTGAGGTTTCTTCCAGTCGTTCCTGGGCTTCTGGGTTCTTTCCTAGGCAACTGCTTTGCCTCTAGGCTGACTTCTGCCTCGGCCTCTTTGACTCTGCTTTCGGCTCAGCTTCTCCTCAGCTTTCAGATCCATTTGGTAAGCATCCTCCACCATTCGGATGGTTTCCATACTCATTTCATCCTGAATCTCATATCTCAGGCCATTCATATACCTGGCCACTTTTTCGTCATTTCTTTCGCGATGACCTGCCCTGATATTCAACCTATAGAATTCCTCATTATATTCCTTCACTGTCATTATCTTCTATCTCAGGTTCTGCATCCTCCTAAACAAAGAAATTTGGTAGTCCCTGGGAATAAATTTTGCCTTCATTTTTGCAATCATCCTGTCCCAGCTCTTAATTTTCTGCTTGCCTTGGCAATGCCTGTCAGCTTGTATTTCATCCCACCACAAGGCTACATGTCCCTTTAATCTAGTGATGGCATGCCTAACCTTCTTATCCTCCTCGATATCTTCATAGTCAAAGTAAGTATCTAGAGCTCTAATCCAATCTAGCAGCTCTTCTACATCCAGATTTCCCTCATAAACTAGAATGTCCATTTTTACCTTTGTACTCATTCTTGCAACAGCTTTAAGTAATCGTTCACTCGCTGCATCTTCCGCTGGGATTTCTTCTCCTCCATGTCTAGCATCATCTCCATCTTCGAATTCACTGATATCTCCTTCATCATCTTTGTGCTTTTCTCTCATCTCCATGTCCTCCATTCTGGCATGAAGATTTCTCATTTCTCTCTCCATGTCTGGATTCTACACTTGCCTACCTCTTTCTTTGGACATTTCCTTTTCCTCCTCTGGATCAGGTGATTGTCTACCCCTTCTCCTTGGTGGCATGGTGAATTTCCTTCTTCTCTGCTACAGAAAGCAAAGAAATTTTCTAGCTCTGATACCACTTGATGCAGACGTTCCACCCAGGGCACATCCGCTCACAGGACCTTTTCTTCTTCCTCAGCCTGAAGAACTAAAAATCTCTTCTAATTCCCTATCGGGAATTTTCCACACCCACATCAACTCTCCAACTGACCTCCCTTAACGATCGGTAGATCAATGCTGGCCTCTTTTCTTTGTGATCGGGTTTCCCGTTATCGGGATCTTGACACCAGTGATGTTCTGGAAACTTGGATCACCGATCCCTGATCTCCGATGCACTCCTTTGTTGCCTTAGCCCCACCTAGTTAAGCCTTCAGTCCACGCGACCACTCTCTATAAGACCTCAGCCTTATATCCCTTCTGTCGGGGTTTTGGACTTCAAAATCCCGATGTTCTTCCAACCTCCGTTAGCCCTCCAGGCTAAGCGCTTGATCCACATGGCCTCTCCTTATACGACCGCAGATATAACTCCCATCAGGGTTTCGATCATTCCCATGTCGAAATACACACGTCCTCAGGACTCGCGATTTCTCGAATCCTGATGCACCTTTTTTCGCGATAGCTCTCCTAGCTATAGGTCTTGGCCCATATGACCGTTAACCCGTGACCATGGTCTTATCCCTGTCGGGGATATGGGATTTCAAATGCTGCAAAACAATTACCCGTGGGGTTCCCGATTTCTCGAACCCCGAATCTCCGTCAGGCTGACAACTGGCTTCCACTACGACGCCTCCCTCCTTTCTGACATGCTGATAGCTGGCTGCACGGCTACACCTTCCTCCTCGTCAGGGTTTCACGGTTCACAAAACCAAAGTGCATAAACACTTTGTCACCGGGATCCCCGATATCCCGATGGCCCAAAACACCGATGGATGACTCCTTGTCGAGACTTTCCCCGATGACGTCGATTTCTTCCACGCGTCCTCTCTGATGAACGCTCCTGATTTCTCCCGAGTTTCGGGACTTGTAATGTCTCAACTTCCTTGTCCTCAGGAACTCTGATTCCTCGATTTCCCGACTCTCTCCAGATTCCTGACACCTGTCCTCCCGAACGGACGACTCAGATTATGCTGGGTTTTTCACTATGAACTTCCCCGACCTTCTGTCCACGGAACTTCTAACTTCCCGAACTCCTGATGCCTCGATCTCCACCACGTGTCCAACTGTCGAATGGCTTCGATCTTCCTGGGACTTCGAGGTTTCAAATGTCGAAAAATATTCGACCACGGGATTTTCGATCCTTCGAATCCCGATGGTAACCCTCGTGCAACTTCTGTCAGATCCAACGACTGACGGGTAACTGATCCACGATCCAACGGCTCACGACTCCTATAGATTAAACTCCCAACGTGACCGTAACCTCTTTGATTCTTTGGTAGATCCAACGGCTGACAGGTTTTTTCAATCTCCTCTGCAAGATCCTAACCGTCCACCTTCCTCTTGGATATCTTCTACGAGTGAACCCAGTATTTCTCTATGAAAACTGGTCCTTCTGCACGTTACTTTGCAGGGCCTATTCAATCCACTCTATGCACAGACTCTCTTTGCTTCTTCAACGAACTTGAAAGCCTTATCCCTCCTAATATTTCTCACACTTCTGGGTCTCCACGAAGACTCTTGCATGCACTCCTTGCGGAAATTCTTGAACACTTCTAAGTGTTGAGTTCTTTCGACTCTGCGTACACCTGCAGCAGTAGTCCTTCAATACTTTGCTCAATTTCACGTCTGAGACTCTCCTTAGCCTGCGCACTCCTTGCACGACGTGTATTACTCAATCTGAATTCTGAGAACGAGAGTTAAACTATCTGAGCCTTTTGTCAACGCACTCCTTGCGGATGACTTCAACTGCACTCCTTGCAGGAATCCTTGCTCAGATAGAGAAAAAATTGAAACTCGTTCCTTCTACTTCCTCTTAGATTTCAATCTCAACACATGAAATCATATACACAACCTAATAGCAAATGCATGACAGGAAGTAAATACTCATGAACATATCATTCAACACACATACACAGAGAACAAACACAACTCTATGAATTTGAATTAAACTCTTCTATTCATCCAAATGACTGTACATGGGTTTTCTTCTACACAGTTCTCTGCTTCTCTTCTCTATGCTCTGGATTCTTCTAATTCTTCCTTCCACTATGTTACAATGCACAATGAGGGTGTCTATATCTGTTTTCCCTCTTTCTCCTAGAACTGTCTAATCTAATATGCAATTCTACCTACTCACATTTATTACTATAAATGCCTCCATCTACTTCAAACGAGAGCGGGGCACTCAAGGTCTGATTACATTATACCAAGGCACCTTCATTAAATGATCTCATTTATGCTTGGCGCATCAACTTCAAGGGAAAATTCAAAATTTTGGGCTGGCGTGTGCCCAGCTATCCTTTGTCTTCTGCGTTGGCTCGCTTGTCTCGGGAGATGCTCCTACATCAGGAACCATGCCTCTATCCTCTACATTTGATAAATCTCTCTCCCTTTGTCATCAATGGCAAAGGTATTTTTCCATCCGAGGCTGCTCCCCCTGACAGAACTGTCCTCTTGTGGTGCTTCCTCATGTGCATCTAAGACATATAAGATAAGCATTCAAAAATCATTCATTTTGGAGTATAAATAACTCCAAGTCTCTGGCGAAGATATTCAAAGGCTTCCCATGGAAGTGGTTTTGTAAAGATGCCTTCCACTTGTTCTTTTGTGCCCACATACTCAACTCTGATGTTCTTTTCTGCAACCTGCTCCCGTAGGAAGTGATACTTGATTGGAATGTTCTTCGTCTTGGAGTGCATCACCGGGTTTTTCAAGATACCGATGGCACTTGTACTATCACAATAGATTGGAATGGGCTAATCATACTCAACTTGTATATCTGTTAGAGTTTTTTTCATCCAAAGAACCTATGTACAACATGATGTTGCTGCAATATACTTTGCCTCGACTGTAGATAAGGATACTGATGATTGTTTCTTTCTTAGACATGATACTAAACACTCACCCAAGTAGAATGCTACTCCACTGGTGCTTCATCGGTCACCCATACAACCTACCCAATATGCATCTATGTAGTCAATAAGTGATAGATCCTTTCCTTTTGGATACCATAATAGAAATTCTTATGTTCCTTTGAGATAGCTGAAAATCCTCTTCATTGCTAATACATGTGATTCCTTTGGTGCTACTTGAAATCGTGCCACCTGTCCAACTTGATGCATTACATATGGTTTGGATGTTGCCACATATAGTAGGTTGCCAATCATTGACCTGTATTTCTTCTAATCTGTATACTTCAAGTCATCATCCTTGCTCAACTTGCAACTGGTTTGCATGGGAGTGATAATTGGTTTGCAATCTTTCCTTCCAAACCTCTTTATCATTTCTCTGATATACTTGGTTTGAGAAATAAGATTCCTTGGTTTCTTTGACGTATCTGACGTCTCAGAAAAAAAGATAGTTCTCCAAGTAATGACATTTCAAATTCATTCTGCATTTATTTTGCAAACTTCTAGCTTAACCTATCATCATCACTACCAAAAATAATATCATCAACATAAACTTCAACTAATAAAATATTACCTTGACTTACCTTGATGTAGAGGTTGTTGTCTGCACTTCCTTTTTTGAACCCTGCCTGTTGGAGATACTTATCCATTCTAGAGTACCATGCTCTAGGAGCCTGTTTTAGACCATACAAGGCCTTCTTTAATTTACACATATAATTTGTGTTCTCTGACAACTGAAATCCTTATGGTTGTTCAATGTAGACTTCTTCTTCAAGTTCCCCATTCAAAAAAGATGATTTTACATCCATCTGATATACTTTAATATTTTTAGAACATGCATAAGATAAAAACAAATGGATTGCTTCCATTCTAGCAACTGGGGAAAATGTCTCTTCAAAGTCGATTCCTTCAATCTGTGCATATCCTTCACATTCCAATCTAGCTTTGTTCCTTGTAACTTGTCCATCTTCATTCAATTTATTCCTGAAAACCCATTTTGTGCCACTCACATTCTTATTCTTTGGTCTTGGAACCAATTCCCAAGTGTCATTTTTCTCTATTTGGTCCAATTCTTCATCCATGGCCTTATTCCAAAATTCATCCTTGTTATCTTCTTCAAAACAGTTTGGTTCAATTGTAGATAAGAGTGCTAGGTGTGTTTGTTCTGGTGAACGGATTCTTCTTCTAGTTTCAACTCCTGCATCTTTGTTTCCAATAATCTGATATGAAGGATGATTCTTTTGTACTCGTTTACTGGGTGCCTTTGGAGACACTTGTTGAACTTGCTCTTCTGCTTCTGTCGGATTTTCTTCATCTTCCTCTTCTACTTCTTTTTCATCTTCTTCTTCTTGTTCTAAGGGTTGTTTCATTGATTCATTTTGTTCCTTTGATTATGGTCTTCTTGTTTCATCAATTGTTACGTTGATGTTTTCCACAACTTTGTTCAATCTTATATTGTAACACTTGTATGCTTTCCTTGTACTTGAGTAACCAACAAGTACACTATTGGTGCAATTATATGCTTAATATATTACCAAACATAAATTATCAACCCGGATTCGTAATCAGTAGGGTTGATTAACTATATGTGTCGATAACAGATAGGTTCCTATGTCTGTTTAGTATAGCTTAGATAAGAAAACCATTTGGAAACCAACACACTTTTGAAAATAACAATCTTCACACAATTCGAAAGCTGGAAAGAAAAACTCATAAACAAACAAAATCTCTTGCTCAGGTGATGGATCAATTCATTGATGGCTCATGAAGGGAAAAGATGAAATGTGATTCTATTTCCTAGAGCAATTAAACTAACAAGTGGGATGCTCCATTAAATCTCATGTATGGTGAAATATGGAGATCCAACTATTCCTACATTACCACACTTAGCAACAAATTCGAATAGTGAAATAAAACAAAATAACATGAAATCAAAATAACAAATACATGAAATGAAAATCTACACTAACAATTTACAATAATTTTACCAAGATGGATCGGTGGCCCTTGTCGATGCCAACATGGAAGCTTTTAGATTAGCCGATGTTAACTTCTAAGTGAGACAAAATCACTGAATTCAAACTTGCATTAATATCCAACAAGTAGGTTTACAAAAAGAGTATTTTCATGAATCTAATCTACATCAAAACAATTCTCTCAATCTACATCATAACAATTCTCCTTTAAGAACCAATATTACATAATAATTATTCTCTCCCTTAATCTACATAATAATAATTCTCCCCTAAGAACCAATTTTACATCATAATAACTCTTCCCTTAATCTACATAATAATAATTCTCCTCGAGAACCTCTCTTACATCATAATAGTTCCCCCCTAATCTACATAATAATAATTCTCTCCCCCCTCTCATGAAGAGAGGGCACTCTCTTTTATACATGATATATTTGAAAAGAAGATAAACATCTCATAATTACAGATCCACATTTCTCTCAACCACTTTTCTATTATTACAAAATATTATCCCTTCAAATACTCACACATATCTCTCATATATCTTGGATAAGATATGACAACCAAATCTCCATGATCTTCTCCTTAGAATAGGCTTGAATTATCTCCTCAAATCTTGAAATGGTGAAGGAAGTATTTGGGAAGTCTTTTTGAATTAATCCTTCACATATTCCTACAACTGATAAAGCTCACACATTTTTTAGATATATGAAAACATGTCAATTTTCTAATATTTAATCACAAATTCCCTTTTAATACTAAAATAAATGATTTGAAAAATAATAAGGTTAAACCCATATTTAATTATGAGAATGGTATCATGAAAGGTTAATGGGGCAATGAAATGTGAATAATGATGAAGGGAAAGGTGGATGGAAATACAACATTTTTGAGTCCCAACATACCCCCCAACTGAACTTGTTGCATGTCCTCATGCAACTGTGCATGGATCTTCTCAAGAAATTTTGGCATCTGAATTTTGGCTTTGAGTGATGATAATGAATATTTCTAGTATGGGATTTACATGAGTAACAACTGACATTTTCTTATGGTTGGCTGTTGTGTGACAACCATGAGTATAGAGAATGTTGGTTCTTGTGTAAACAACATTCATTTCGTTATTTGTTCTCTTGCTGTTATGATAATAAAATGTTGGCTCTTGTGTAAACAACATTCATTTTGTTATTTGATCTCTTGTTGTTATGATAATAATTTACCCATTTACTTGATGGAATAGATAAGCTATCAATGTGCATAAGGAAACATCATTGATTATAAGAAAGACCTTTTTTCATATTTGTGAATCATGCCAATATGCATATCAATGCTTATGAAGCAAAGTGCAACAGAGTATCGTTGGAAAAAAAATGTTGGTAAATGGTAAATGAGACGAAAAATGGAATAATGGTAGTGGAAAAAAGGAGTGATGATAGCGAATATAGTTCCCCCCCCCCCCAACTGAATTGTTTGCATGTCCTCATGCAAGAAGTGAAAAGGAAAGGGAGCATGGTGAGGGATTTTTCCAAATTCATTCACTCTAGCATGTAAGGAATTGCATGATTAAAGAGTAGAAAACAGCATACCTCCACTTACCCAAAATGTTGATGAACTATGCAATAGGAATATGGTTGATGCAGTTGTTGGAGCATGGAAGATGTCATTGTTGCAGGATTACGTGAAAGGTGATTGTTGCTAAAGCTGCGACTGTTGTCACTGCTGGATCAGAGAATGTGAAGTGGAGGAATCTGAACTATTGTTGATGAATCATGGGAAAGAGGACATACGAAAGTGGAACTGTGGTACTCTCATATAGCTGGAAAAATATTGCTGCAACTGTAGATGGAGTCATGGAAAAGTGTATAGTCTTCACCCACTGCTAAAACCGATGGTACAATTCTAGTCATGCGAATGGATGTGTCGATGTTGAGCATGAAGAGAAGTCATTGGATTACCAGCCATTGATGAATGTCGTTAACCAATGCGAGGAAAACTCGCCATTGATGTCAATGAGTGCCAAGGTACCTGAGTACATCTTGCGAAGTGCGAATGATTCAGATGATGTCAAGCCACTTGCAAGATCTGGCGATCAAGGGACAATGATGTATTCCCATGATTGTCAGTGAGAGAAATTGCCATTAAGGTATGCAATCCTCAAGGTACTCAAATGAAATCTATTCTATATCCAAGATAAGGTGTTGAGGTCGATGGGGAAATACTTGTTGAAAGGTGGTCCTTAAGGAATCCCACATCAGTCAACACAAGTTCTGATAAAAATATTGGTAGGACTATAGGAAATATCTCAGTAGCAACAATGTTTATGGCAAGGTAATGTAGTCATGGAAAGGGAGATGGATAGTTTTATTGACAAGGAAAAATGAATTGAAAAAGATAACGAGATGTATGAGACTCGGAAAGATAGGCATGTGTGAAGTCATGACAGATAAGGAAATGGAAGATAGACTTCATCACATAGATGACCAATGCACTTTGAAGGAGAGATGTGGGGAAAGAATTCATGATGTGGAATGGTTGTATGGATAGGTTTTGTGTAACAACAAACGTCATGATGTGTGCGAAAAGACTTAGCTCCTTCAAGCAGTCACGAAAGCATGCTTTTTTTTTAATTTTTTTTATTCTAGAAAATCACTTCATCATGAGATGCGACCGGCTGTGAACCTGAAAAAGTTTAGTACCAATTCCTGCACGAAAAATTGTGAGAAGTTTGAAAATATAATAATGGAGAAGGAAGTACGAATGCGGCAAATTAAAGAAGTAACATGCATTTATACATGTTGTCGTTGCGCACTTATTCCATCGTTTATTGTTGCTTGAAGTGAATTTAGGAAAACAATTAGTGTTTAAGCGTAGAAGCATCTGTTGGCATTGTTTCTAGGAATTTGTTGAAAAGTCCATTTGCGATTTGGCATTTTTATAATTTTTATGTATTTTGTGATGTTTTGATTTTTCTAATTTTGATTTTTATAATGTTTTTCTTTATTTTCGTGGTTTTATAATTTTTATGGTTTTTGTTTTATTCTAATAATACACACCAAAAGAAAATGCAAAAGAGAAAAACAAAACACTCAAAATCAAAGTCGGATATGCATTCCTTGGCATTCTTTGAAAAACATTTTAATAGAAATATTGTTTCGGTGTTCTCAAATCTTCGGTTTGAGCCATGTCACTAAAGTTCTAAAATTTTAAGTATGCCTCTTAGATCCACTATCAAATTTATTCAAGCAATTGGGAGTTGGGGTAGAGTATGTTTCTCATCGACTTGTTGCATTAATATCAATTGCTTCTCTGGCTTTTGGTAGGTTTGCTCGATGTGTTGACCACGAAGAGGTGAGTGTTCACAAGATTATTTATTAGGTGTTGCATACATTCCAAACCTTGCGCTGATCGGATAACACTCTCCTCACGCAAGCACCATCCCTTTATCCCTGTGGTTGCCAATTCAAAGGGAATGAGTCTCTTTCCTTCCTCCCCCCAATCTGAAATTGATGGTATGCTCATGGAAAAGACCACAAGCCTAGGGATTAGGGATAAAACAAGCTAATACTTATATTAACATCAATTTCTAGCATTAGGTTTTTCATTGCTCCGAAAGTTTTGGCATCTTGCATACCTCAGGTACTGGACTTATGATTTTTAATAGACTCTCACCCACACCATTACTGATTCTAACTTCCGCTTCTTCTCAAAGGTGGAAGAAGCATCCCTATCCATACCACAAGCTATTATATTTGTTCTTGACTTACAGTTTCCTCCTTCATTTCCCAGATGCTTGATATTCCTGTCAAAAATCCCATGTAGTGCAAAACGATGTTCATTAGAGAAATTCTGATTAATTTAAAAAAAACATAGGATCTGATTCAGTTTTAACATCTTTCAAAACATGGAATATAGATGGGGCTGGCAACAGCTCTAATATAACCTTCGTAAACTAGGTATAGATATTGATATGGAACCTCCACACTAGCGTATGGTTATCAAAATGGAAAGCACACTACAGGCTTCTCTCGTGCATATGGGAACTTTGCTTAACATCCATATTTCCATCACTCATTGTTGTATCATCATCCATCATATTCTTTCGGCTCAAAATCGACCGCGTCAACCTCTGCGTCGGTCATTCTTTCGTTCTTTTCTGCAAAACCCTTGAAATTTTCAATGGGTGATAGATATACAGAACAAATGTAGGATATACACGTTTATAGGGTTAACAGAGAATAATTTTCTTAATTTTGACAATAACAGAATCTAAGCCTCATTCTAGGATCATTCACTTGATTGTTGGCGGCATCTCCACACTGGAATATATCTTCAGGATAAATACTCCTCATTCACGATGACTCACGACACCTGCTTATAAAAGAGATCTTCAATTTTAGACATCATGCTTTCGCTAAAAAACTTTTCACAGACACCTCTCTAAACTCGTGGTTAACCGAGATTTTATGCTTCTGGGCAGCGTGCATGAATTGTGGCTCCTTCCTCTCTCACAGACAATGTTTCTTCTTCTTATTGGCTACTCAGAAATTGCAACATAAGGAGCAATGCTCACGACAACGGGATGATAGAAAAGGAAGAAGGGATCGAGTCTAGGTTCCAAGGCAAATCCCAACAGATAGAACTCATGGATTGTGATTTTGTGGGATTGGGATCCCAAAGATCTCACATGATGGTTGCACGAAAAGTGCAGTGGTTAAAACCACCGCTATGTATACAGCCGATATCTCCATGCTACCAATTACTTTCCTATTTGGTTCACATCAAATGTATGGGATTCAAAGATTGACCTCTACTGCATATTAACAAATTTTATTTAAAAATCCAATGAGAAATCGCTTCGAATATCATGTACAAGATTCACTTGATACTGAGTCACTATGTTCACACATTGTCCTCCCCTTCCATATATGGTTGTATGACCGACACGATGAACATAGTCACGAGGATACCTTGGTATGTCATTGATGACCAGATCGACAATTGGGATGTCAAGTCCATGACTTGCTATCAGTTGCAAACAAAACCGAAACCTGCGTAGATTTGAAACGTTGAAGAGAAGAAATCCTCGAAGGTTTCTACTGCCTCCAAACCAAGTTCATCCGACGAGGAGATAGCAAGTCATGTGGGTGGAAACAACAGTAGATCTGATGTCATTCATAATTATTTTAAAACTTGAACATTGTTTCTGCGGATTGTCTAACTAAGAAAAACTTAATGTAATCTTTGACGATATGTCTCATCTATGTCTCTGTAATTAGTAACCATGACCTCAATTTCTATAGGAGGTTGTTATGACTCTTTAGGTTTTCGTTCATTCGCTATTTAAAATATACAGAGGCTGTAACAACTTTCAAAAGGCTATGATTTACAGCTCGTGATTAGTTCATTTGAGCCTTTTTTCACAGTTACAGGCCGTGTAACAGAGGAATTCCATTCTTGTAGTGGAAATTAGTAGTTCTTTTAAGATCACATTTTGTTAGGATGGATACAAGCCTAGCTAAGTTCCAGTAGTGTTGAAAATACACTTCTTTAATTGCATTTTCTGTCAAAGCTTTGGCTATCTCCTGGTGTTTTCCCTTCAAATGTTTACATACACATTTAAGTTCAATGAAAAACCTTCGGATAACCTGGGGAATTACATTTATATTTCATACATTGCACCCTCCAACATATCCTTTCCCAGTTGCATGCAACTTTCACTTAAATGATGGTAAAAATATCTGAACCATTCCTCTAATTTGTGATCATTAAAAAAAAAATCATTAATGCAGAAACTGTAAATTGATGAGGCAGTTTGCAACAACGTTTATCTTTTATAGAAGGTTGAACGGAAAGATGAATGCAATGTTTCATTCTAGTTCTAAAATTTTATTTTGTTTGCAGGTTTTCGCATGCTCAGTGTGGATACATTATAATGCAATTATAATTTGGGAGGATGGAAATTTTGTACGATGGGGACAGATAGCTCAGTTTTCTTCTCCTCGTAGCATAACTTTATTGCACAATAATTAACACAACAATTATATGCTAATTATTGCATATAATTGCACAATAATTGGGCAGAATCTAACTCAAGCCTCTGCGTGGATACATATTATTGCACAATAATTAGCATATCCGCATGCTAAGCTTAAGCAGGCCGCGGGTATGCTTAAAAGCCAAGAAAAATCAATCACAGACAATCTAGACCTGAGACAGGCTTCTGGTATTGACCACCAGAGTCTCTAACAGGTTCAGATGCTGTCACTTCTAACACAAAAACAAAAAGAAAATTTTCAACCAAGAAAACCAATGCAAGAAATGACCGACACTACCACTACCAAGATAAACCTGCACAGGAAAGGGGGGCTTTGAGTCCTATAACTCTGATGAACCAGAGAGTCCTTGAATATGGACTAAGGACAGGCTGCTGGCCTACCCCTCAGGCAAGAACTATCTCACTAATGTTAAATCCTAATACCAACACTTGCAAAGCAGACTGAATAACAAGACAATCAACTAACAGAACCCAGACAGGATCCAGAAAGCCCCCTGAGAAGATGAAATTCTGACAGAGGAAGAGGGGACTGCCTCTTAAACCTTCTGGTCACTACACGCTACTGAAACCACCACAGGACGCGGGTATCCGCGTGCTGTAGAAGGTTAGGGCGCGGGTATCCGCGTGCAGGCCTTGTGCAGGCCGCGGGTACCTCTGTGTGTCCCGGAAAGAAAATGTCGAGCGTCAGTCAAAGAGAACTGGTATTGATAACCAGGCTCTCTGCTAGCTTTCGACTAACAGAAAACAAAAAAAGCAAAGAAACTGGAATTTAATTCTCTAAACTACCAAAAAATCTTTCATCAAACCAAGAGACCCTAAGAGTAAGAAAAATCCCCAGTGGAGTCGCCAATTCTGTTGTTGGGTATTT
>ML776696.1:953385-963626 GCA_009831015.1 Picea engelmannii
GCCCAGTGAGAAGTTAGGGCGCGGGTTGCTTGTTTTTAAGTGGTTTTTGAGGAATTACTCAGCAAGGCTTTGGCTAGGAAGAGGCATGAGTTGGCCTGATGCCAGGTAAACCTGTATGGTGCATTTTAGGGTTATAACACTAACAACAACTCACTCTCCTACTCTAATCACATAACACTAAAAGTTTTGTTTTATGTTATTATTATTATTACTATTATTATTATTAAAAAATTATATATTATTCTTAAATTTAAAGGAAAATAACAAAACAATTCAAATTCAAATGAAATTAAAGAAAAGAAATTTATTAGCAAATGGAGATCTCAAAACAAAAAAATAAAGCAATTTTTTTTACATTGTTATGCTTCCCGGAAACATTTATAGACATCCTACTTTCTGATCCTTGAGATCGCATGAAGCACTGGAGGAGAGTATACTTAAAAACTAGATCAAAAACATTGTTTTATTCATTATCCTACCTACTCTATGTTAATTAAAACTTAGGGATTAGTTACGTGTAGTCAACTTCCAGTGTAGCCATGCACGCAACAGAAATAAAAATATGTCCTCTTTCAATTTCACAAATGATAATCGAAAATATACATAAATGTGAGAAATTAACTGTTGAAACTGCAAATTAACAAAATAAAGAGAAAAACTAAATGGATTTGACCTCGTACTTTCTTGAAACCATCGTTCGATAAGGCTTTTGTAGGCGCAATCTGTCTTGCTCAGATCATGCTGCAGCTCCACGTTGTCCTCCTCAACCTCCTGCTTTCCTAATTGTTCTTCATTGAATAGGCAGGCTTCTTCATATGTTGATTCATTGTTTGTTGTTGGGGGAGTAATTAATCCCTCAACAATTGTCAAGATATCCTCTTTGTGAGAAGAAGATATCCTGACCTTTGCAAGGATCTAAGCGAGTTGTTCCAAGCTTATACTCGTAGTTAAACCATATTGAAAAAGGAGAATGATTTATCATCAAAGATTTGAATTTTAAAATTAAGAATTTAAAACTATTTGTAAAAATAAAACACACCAAACTTGAACTCCTTGCATTATTGGGACCCTTTTGTTATCAGTTTATCAGTTCGCACAAGTTAGCTCATCATAAATAAAAACAAAATTTGCATAAATAAAAAAACACTTTTGCATAAAATAAGGAGAAACACACTTCTACATAAAAGGAAGAGGACAACCTAACTTTGGAGAAACCCCACTAAAGTGGATGCACAGGTTCTTACCTCACATCTTATCGTCTTCTCTCCGCCCTTAGGTCATCCAGAAAACCAATCCAAAATCATTAAAGAAATCCAATTCAAATGTTGCCTATTACCATTTACAAGTCCCCGGCAACGACGCCAAAATGTTGGTGCAATTATATGCATAATACATTACCAAACATAAATTATCGACCGAGATTCATAATCAATAGAGTTGATGCACTATATGTGTCAATAAAAGATAGGTTCCTATGTCTTTTTAGTATAGCTTAGATAAGAAAACCATTTGGAAACCAACACACTTTTAAAAATAACAATCTTCACAAAATTCGAAAGTTGGAAAGCAAAACTCATAAACAAACAAAATCTCTTGCTCAGGTGATGGATCAGTTCATTGATGGCTCATGAAGGGAAAAGACAAACTTTGATTCTATCTTCTGGGGATTTAAACTAACAAGTGGGATGCTCCATTAAAGCTCATGTATGGTGAAATATGGAGATCCAACTGTTCCTGCATTATCACACTTTGCAACAAATCCGAATAGTGAAATAAAACAAAATAACATGAAATCAAAATAACAAATACATGAAATGAAAATCTACACTAACAATTTACAATAATATTACCAAGATGGATCGGTGGCCCTTGTCGATGCCAACATGGAATATTTTATATCAGCCGATGCTAACTTCTAAGAGAGACAAAATCACTGAATTCAAACTTGCATTAATCTCCAACAAGTAGGTTTACAAAAATAGTCTTTTCATGAATCTAATCTACATCATAACAATTCTCTCAATCTACATCATAACAATTCTCCTTTAAGAACCAATCTTACATAATAATTCTTCTCTCCCTTAATCTACATAATAATAATTCTCCCCTAAGAACCAATCTTACATCATAATAACTCTTCTCTTAATCTACATAATAATAATTCTCCTCAAGAACCTATCTTACATCATAATAATTCTCCCCTAATCTACATAATAATAATTCTCTCGCCCCTCTCATGAAGAGAGGGCACTCTCTTTTATACATGAGAGCTTTGAAAAGAAGATAAACATCTAATAATTACAGATCCACTTTTCTCTCAACCAATTTTCCATTATTACAAAATATTATCCCTTCAAATCCTCACACATATATCTCTCATATATGTTGGATAAGATATGACAACCAAATATCCATGATCTTCTCCTTAGAATAGGCTTGAATTATCTCCTCAAATCTTGAAATGGTGGAGGAAGTATTCGAGAAGTATTTTTGAATTAATCCTTCACATATTCCTACACCTGATAAAGCTCACACATTTTTGAGATGTATGAAAACATGTCAATTTTCTAATATTTAATCACAAACTCCCTTTTAATACTAAAATAAATGATTTGGAAAATAATAAGGTTAAACCCATCTTTAATTATGAAAATGGTATCATGAAAGATTAATGGGGCGATGAAATGTGAAGAATGATGAAGGGAAAGGTGGATGGAAATACAACATTTCTGAGTCCCAACATACTCCTTTGTCCACACAAGAGTCAAACTTTCCCATTCTTCCATATTCTCTTTTGATATAGCATTTGCTTCCAAAAACTCTAAAGTGCTTTACATTTTTTGGTCTTCCTTTCCATAGTTCGTAAGGAGTTTTGTCAATGTTGTTTCTGAGCATTACTATGTTTTGAATGTGAAATGTTGTATGCATTGGCTGTGTCCAAAAAATATCTGTCAATTTCAAATCCATTAACATTGTTCGAGTCATTTCTTGTATTGTCATGTTCTTTCTTTCAACAACTCCATTTTGTTGAAGTGTCCTAGCAACAGAGAATTTCATTTTTATTCCATGATTGCTACAGTAGTCCATAAATTCCTTTGAGGTGAACTCTCCTCCATTATCAGATATCGAGAATTTGGTTTTTGAATCCATTTCATTTTCAACCATTTCCTTGTAGATCTTGAAGTTTTCAAAAGCTTCTGACTTATTCTTGAGAAAGAAAACTGCAGTCATTCCTGTATAATCATCAACTAATAACATGAATTATTTCTCACCTTTTAAGCCCTTTGTTTTAGTTGGTCCAACTAGATCACTATGCACAACTTCCAATGGTCTTGTTGTTGAATATTCCTTTGATTTAAAACTAGTCTTTGTTTTTTTTCCTTGTTGACAATGATTGGATAAATTGTTGGTTGGTTTTGTGATCTGGGGAATTTCTCTAACTGCTTCTCCTTTGTTGACTTTGACAAGGTTATCAAAATGTATGTGACCCATTCTTATGTGCCATAGACAACTTTCATCTTCCTTTCCTAGAAAACACTTTTCATTTCCAATTTCACTTAACACGTATATGTTGCTTAAATTTCTTACAGCTGTAGCCACCAATTTCCCTAAACCTTATTTTCTTATCTCACACTTTTGTGAATCGAAAGTAAATTTATGACCTTGGTCACACATTTGACTCACACTTATAATATTATGGTTCATATCTTCTACTAGTAGAACATTTTCTGCCTTTTTATTCTTATTACCAATTCGGACTATGCCTTTTCCAATGGTTTTGGCTGAATCATCATTTCCGAAGGAGACTGATCCATATCTTTCCTTTCGTAATGTAAGAAACTTGTCTTTATCACATGTCATGTGTTTTGAACATCCACTATCAACATACCAACCGCATTTCTTATGATTATCTTGTAGAGTGATTGTGCATTCTTCATTGCTATACTGATATTTCTTTCTTATCCATGTCATTTTCTAAGGTTCCTGTCTGTGACTGTTGTTATTATGTTAAGGTTCTTTAAGAAGGACTATAATTCTGCAATCTTTGGCCACATGTCCAAAATTGTTACATTTGTAACATTCCACTTCAGTGCTCAAATATTCAAACCTGTTGTAACTTCTTCTTTGTGTTTCACTAGGTCTTCTTGAACAACCCCTTTGTGTATGACTCTCAAAGTTGTTATTGTTCTTATTGTTAGCTCTGCAATTCACAGCTTTATGTCCAAAATTATTACATGCATAACATAAACCAAAAAATATAGTTTAATACCTGGGAGTTGAAGATCTTTTGAAAGGAGGTGCTCTTATGAATCCTTCTTCTTCTTGAGGCCTATTTGTCTATTGTTGATTCTGAAATCTTAATCTTCTCGATGGAGGAGTGTCCCTATAATATTCCTTGTATATCTTCCTATCCCCTTTGATTGTTTGTGCATAACTTTTTGGATATGTTTCTTGATCTGTTGTTTTGGAGCTTGATCTCTTTTCTGTCTGATTGTATCCAAATCGGGACTTGTCAAGATGAGATTTTTGACTGTTGATAATGTCATCCAGAACTTTTGAGCTATTCTGCATTGTTTTTTTGAATATCATTTCTTAGTGTAACAATCTATGCTTCCATGTTTCCAATGATCATGTCCTTTTCTTCTAGCTTTTCTTTGAGTGCTTCATCAATTATTTTATCTTCTTCTATTTGCACCTTCAATTTTGTGATCATTTGTTATAGTTATCGAGTGTCTTTTTTCTTGTCTAGTTCTTCTTGTAACTTATTGTTTTTCTTCCTTTCTCTTCTGATAACTTCTATGGCACACATTAATTCTTCTCGATAGTCAACTTCTGGTTCTTCAATTTCTTCTTCGACTTCTTCATATTCTTCTTCATCTTCTTCATATTCTTATTCAGAGGCTTCTTTGTCAGAGTCTTTTACTGCCATGAATAGAACTCTTCCTGTCTCATTTTCATTGACTTCATTTGATGATGAGATGTCTTCTTTGGTGCATAAGCTTTTCTTGAAAACTTTATTTGTAGTTCTTTTCCATTTATATGTGTGTTTTCCTTATGAGTAACCTTCATCATTTCTCTTTTTCTTATGAGGACATTTGTTAGAAAAATGACCAATACCATCACAATTAAAAAAAATTAAAGGAAGATTACCTATATACCTATCGTTGGTTCCCTTGTTCAGTATTTTGACGAAGTTGGCCACTTCTTCATCATCTTCCGAGACATCATTGTTGCTGCTATATTCTTCTTGTTCCTTTTTCTTTTTATTTGATCTTTTGGATTCTTTGAAGGCTGCTTCTTTTACATTTGGATTTTTTTGTTCAGTTCTCATTTCATATGCTGTGAAAATTCCATGCAGTTCATCCATGCTTATTGAGTTTAGATCCAATATTTCTTCTAGTGTTGATATATTAGGGTTAAATATCATAGGAATAGATCTTAGTACCTTTTGAACAATTACAGATTCTTCGATTTCTTCTCCCAATCCTATGATTGCATTCACTGTTTCATCGACTTGTAAGAAGTAGGCTGCAATATTCTCATCTTCCTTCATTTTTAGTTGTTTGTACTGACCTCTATAAGTTTGAAGCTTTGATGCTTTGACTTTTGTATCTCCTTCATAGATATTTTGAAGCTTGTCCCAAATCTCGTTAGCGGATTTACAATGTGCAACTTTGGTGAATATTGTATCACTAAGACCATTCAAAAGTGCATTTGTGGTTTTGGAATTATTTTCATCGATTTTCACTGCTTTGTCATTTGATGGTGGAACTGTTGGTGCTATGTATCCATCTACAATTGATTGAGAAACTTGAAATCCATGTTCTTGTATATATGTATTCATCCTTATGCTCCAAAAAGCATACTTATGTCCATCAAACAGTGGTATTCCATTTTTATACAAGTTGGTACTCTCCATGATCTACCTTTCAGTGGTTAAACCGATTTCTGAAGGAACCTACTCTGAAACCAATTGTTGGATTACTGAGAGGGGGGGTGAATCAGTAATAGCACAATTATAATCCTTTTTATCCAAATAATCCAAATGTTATATCAATGTATAATTATTATCCAATAATGAGAAATAAGAAATGAACGATCACACACATACACAGTACACCAGTGTTTTACGTGGAAACCCAAAGTGGGAGAAAACCACAGAATTCTTTTTCTTATATGTCTTGAAAATTTACATTCATTGGAAGCACCAACTTCCTTTGTTTTCTAGCTACCACTGGAAGGAGGCTCCAACCCCCTAGTTTATCAGGATACAAACTAAGGGAATCTCCAACTCCGCAATTCTCTGGCTATAACCAGAATGAGGCTACAACCCCCTATGTTCTCCAGCTACAACCAGAAGGTGGCTACAACCACCTATCCTTGCCTCATCCAACTTCCCTAAAGTATAAGTAGAATGATGGAACCACTGATAACCTATCACTGTGAGATATACTATTGTACAATTGTATCAACCTGTACCACTGACCTGTATCCAATCTGTACACCTGCCCTGTAATCAATCTTTACCTGAACTAATCATGCATCTACAAAATACAACAGGTACAGGACCTGTAGCGCTATAGCCCGCATATGTATGCGCCCTATATGTTATGCATCCCATGTGTGTACGCGCCCTAACTGTTATGTAGCCTGCATATGCCTTCTGGAACTAGGGATTCCTTTCACTTGAAAAATTTTGACCCTCTTTAACCTCTTTCACATAGATCTGTAACATGTCATTGTATCCATACTGTAACTATACCCTATGCATTCATTCTCATACATAAAATTTACTCAATACAAATATGTCTCTCTAGTCATGTGCCATATAGGTGTGTGAAATCATGAACAAGTATACTTTCCTCCACATGATCTTAGTCATCAAACCCTTTCTGATATTCAACCTCTCAATACATCAAAAAATACAAGATCTCAACAATGTACCATAAAAACCCTTAGCCATATGCCAAGAAATACAATATTTTCCTCAACAGGAAGTATCAATGATGAATATGTCAGCACTGTATTTCAGTAGATCTGACTTATGCAGAAGATTCCATGTAGCTACTAGTCTCTCTAGGGAGAATCCTCAAATCTCCATTGTCATTCCTCATGCATACATCAAAATCCAACTATTCATAGAAATAAGACATACCTTTTGAACCAATGGATGGATTTGATGTATCTGAGCACTTTAGACCTTCCTGGGAGCTTGATCTCATAATCTAGAACCTCTACATCTTCATCTTCTCAAGTTTCCATGGATTTACCAACATGTACTCACCCTATACATAGCTATCATGTGTATGTATTCCCCTTATACATAGAAAGCTCGTGTACTGTATGTGCCCTATACACAGACATCCCACATATGCCTCAGAAAATAGGTTTTTCTGTAAATCTGATAATTTTACCGTCAACCCTTCATGCTACCTCAAACATTCTCCACTTCAAATGTATCCACAAGTATTTACAAGAAGCTTTACACAAGAAAAAATAGATATACAATATGTGCAAGTGTGTTTTTAATGAGTGAGATTTTACTCTTATTTATATCTTCATGTAGCCTTCCACTTTCCTTATTTTAGGGCTTCTTGATTTAAAATAATTTCTTTTGCAAAGCACTATGACCCTTGGGGGATTCTATAAGACTTATGAGGGGTTCTCCAACTTCATATGGTCATAACTCTCTAACCGGGAGGAGTTATGCGATGTTCGACATACCACCAAAAATGGGATGACAAGCACTATCCATCTAGGATAGTTTTACCGACAAATTCATTTTCCTTCATCTCATTATTCCACAATTAAGCATGGGTTATATCACTCTGCAAAGCATCATCCCATGAGGGATTTCACCATAAGGGGACCACTTTGGAGTTCATCCTTCTTTACTTCTTATCAGCCATGACAAGACAACAATGAGTCATATTTACATCAAACAATATTGGGTCCATTACCCAAACCTTTGTGCTATGAGGCTTTCTTCAAGGGTTGAAATCAATGACAACCAACCTTAATCAACACCCATTTCCAATCTGTAACTATCAAAATCAACCACTTCCCATGCATTTCTTCAATCCACAACTATACTCAAAAGTCATGTTTTAAAAATAATAATGAGGTCACTATTACTACAATAGAGCCCATCAAAATGAAATGATATTTGTTAACATATATATGTAGTAACAAAAATAATCAAGACCAAATTGCCATGCCTGAAATGAAAATTAATCATACAACCAACAACCACCATTTAGACACAATCTATGCATAGGGTAATTTGCCCAGGTAATGTAGTTCTGCCACTATAAAAGAAAAATAATTCAATGTGACTTAAAAGTTGGGCCACCTATCCAACACGACTGTCATGAACAACATGCATGTTTTAACAAGTGATCGATTGCAATAAATAAACATGCTTAAAACTTTTTTGGGTGCACCTAACTGTGAAAACCAAGCTATCCATGCTACACATAGTGCGCAATTAACAAAAATCCATGGTGCAACATTTCCACTTAACACAACAAACACACAGTCACGATAATAACTCCACATATCGTGTTGAGCTATCAATTTAATATAATATTGCTTCAATTTAGTTGCACTGTGATCGACCATGTTGTGTACACTCAGTGACGTTGACCCCCAACCCTCAGGTCGGAGTCTGCACAAGATCGTTCTAAATTTTCCCTCCTGAGTCTGATTGACTCTTAGGTTCCTCCACAAGGAATCCTACACACACACAACAACAGTGTTTTTCCATAGGTCCTTATGAGTATGACTCGTGTGAACCAACACAAAAGCACCACTCAACTCCCATGACCACAATAAAATGATCACGCCATTTTTCCTTATCTAGACTTTCCTTTTCTTTAATTTTCGGGATTCAGGTTTCGTGATTTCGCGAACCCTATCGTCGAGGTTCTCGACCTTTCCACCTTCCAAAACCCAAAATGTCGATTTTCCTGAAATGCTTGGCCGCATCCTCCTACACAGTTGTATCGCATTTCACGACTTCAGGAGTTCTGGAACAAGGAATCCCGACCTCTTGTCTTCACAACTGCTGAAATGTCGAAACCCAAAACGTTCAACAAAAGACTGGCTTCTATCGGAACCTTTTTTTTAATCTAAATTGGTGTTTCGGGCTTCGTGATTTTGCGAGTCCTAATGTAAGGCTTCCAACTCTCTAACCTCCACAAACCTCGAATACCGAAACAATATCTCCAGTGGGATCAATAGCTATAAGACTCCCTTCGATCCGACGGCCCACGTGATTTCGGACTTTCGAGTACCATGAGTCCAAGACTCTTGATCCCAGAAAACTATCCTCTCGCGTTCCCGAACCCCAAAACACCGAATTGTTGAAATGCCACTTCACACTATTTCGCATTTTGCAATTTCGGGGGTTCTCGTGTGAAGTACGCGAATTCTTGTCAACAGGAATGCCGAAATCCCAATTCCCGAAATGCCAAAATACCACTTCACAATATCTCGGATCTCGCAACTTCAAAATTCTAAGTGTAAGGGCCCAAGCTCCTTGTCCTCAGGAATTCTGGTATTCCGAATCCCGAATTACTGAAATCCTGAAATTCTTCCTTGGCTATTCTTTGCCTTTATACACGAAACTCTTTTCACGTTTTGGGGATTCGATCAACCAAAGGTTTCGTCCACACTTTGGACTTATAAACCTCAAAATGTCGAAATGATCATGACGATCCAATGATCAAAATCAATGGTCCATGTTGACTCCTATTCCTAGAGTGATGGATCCATCTGTCCTTATCCACCTTGTAACTTCTTTGGATCTTACGGTTCTCGTGATTTTGGGAGTTCTCCTCAAAGAATTCTGACTGTTCAATTTCCTCCTCAAGAAACTCTGGCTCAAAATCGACTCTGCAATCCTTCTCTGGGGCATGACTTCTGCACAACGAATTGAGCTTCATGCTTCCTCTTGAATGACTCAAAGGCCCTATGTTGGTTGTGGAGCCTAATTATCTTCCTGATTCAGAGGTCCTTGCTTTCAGCCGTGTTTATACCCCATGAAGTATTTACACCCCAGAAGTATGTACACTCCTCCACGTCGGGGAGTACAGAGGGGGGGTGCCCCCTCTGCGGGGTCTGGGGGGCCTATCCCCCCGGCTGGGGGGTCTGGGGGAAAGCGGGCCCCCAACGGGGGTTCAGGGGAGAAACCCCCGAAGAAAAAAATTCCTTGTAAAAGTATATTGTAATTTCATTTT
>ML776696.1:967326-1006649 GCA_009831015.1 Picea engelmannii
CACTTTTCTACAGGGATATGTTGATTCAGATATGGTAGGTGATAAAGACAGCAGGAGGAGCACCACAGGGTATGTTTTTACTATAGGTGGAACAGTAGTAAGTTGGATTTCGAAACTACAAAAGGTTGTTGCACTTTCAACAACAGAAGCAGAGTATGTTGCTGCTACAGAGGCTAGTAAAGAGATGATTTGGTTACAAAGGTTTATGGAGGAATTGGGAAAGAAGCAGGAGAACAGTAGGTTGTACTGTGACAGTCAGAGTGCCATTCACCTTGCAAAGAACTCAGCCTTCCATTCGAAGAATAAGAATATACATTTGAGGTACCACTTCATATGATCCACCTTGGAATATGGACAATTGAAGCTGGAAAAGATACACACTGGCAAGAATCCTACAGACATGTTAACAAAGGGAGTAACCAGGGAGAAACTGAGTTCTTGCTCAGTTTCAGTTGGTCTTCATGAATGAAGATGAAGATGAGAAATTTGCTAGGTCCAAGAAGGTTCAGAGTCCAGCATATACAGCAGTGGTGGAGTTGTTGAGATCAATCTCCAAGTGGGAGATTGTTGGTTTTGGAGCCTGATTATCTTCCTGATTCAGAGGTCCTTGCTTTCAGCCGTGTTTATACCCCATGAAATATTTACACCCTAGAAGTACGTACACTCCTCCATACGGGGGAGTGCAGAGGGGGGGTACCCCCTCTGCGAGGTCCAGGGGGCCTATCCCCCCGGCTGGGGGGTCTGGGGGCAAGCGGGCCCCCAGCGGGGGTTCGGGGGCGATGCCCTTGAAGCAAAAATTGCCTTGTAAAAGTATATTGTAATTTCATTGTAAATCTGGACCATTCATTATAAGGTCACAGATCTAATGGTAGAGATTATGTTATGTTTTTTTCCCTAGAAGGCAACCCTCTTTTATGAGGGAAATGTATTACGGCTATGGATGAGAGTGAATATTATATTCTGAGAGAGGATACTGTGAGAGAAAGAAGAGGAAGTTACATTGGTTTTTGATGTAGGTTGTATCCCTTCATTTGCTGGATAATAATAAAGGAAGGACCTGGAAATTTCTCTGGTGGACATAGCCCACACTGGGTGAACCACGTAAATCTGTGTCTCTCTTGTATTGTGTGTCTTTTATATTTTGTTTCTGCATTTGTTTTATTTTATTGCTCTGCGGTCCTATTTTTCTAACACCCTAACCGTTTTGAGCTTTCTTCACAAACTCAGGTCTTCAAGGAGACTCCTGCACACACTCCTTGTGGCAGTCCTTCAAATACTTCAGCATACTTGAACTCCCGACTCTGTGCACTTTCTGTGCAACAATAGTCCTTCAATCTCTCAACCTTAGTTGATAAGTTCTAAGGTCTTGATCAGCCTATGCACACCTTGCATAGCTTCTGTGCTTGTCTTTCACTTCTACTGGAATGAGAACAATGCTATCTCTCCTGAGATTTCAGAGATAAACTCTGAACCTTTGTCAGCGCACTCTTTGCGGATGTTTCACGACACTCTTTGCAGGAACTTCTCACTCAGGATGAGAAACAATTGAAACTCATTCTCTTTCTTCTCTCAGACTTCAAAAATTTAATATGAAATCATACATACATAGCATAACAACAAATGCATGACAGAGAGAGTAAGAAAATGTAAACAGACCATCCAACATGTATACACAGAAAAATATCATAACACCATGAGTCTGAATCAAAGCTTCATATATTAATTCAGCTTATGTACATGGGTTCTCCTCTACAACTCCTCTACTACAGCTCTCTTCTTCTCTATTCTAATGTTCTTTATTATCTAATTCTCATTGATACAATGATACAAAGATGAGGGTGTCTATAGTCGTTTTCCCTCCTGTTCCTAAAACTGTCTAATCTAGAATTTAAATCTACCTACTTTCATTAACTATGCATAAATGTCTTAACTTTTGACAGATGAGAGAAATCTCTCATGATCTATTTACAATATGTGAGTACGCCTCCGTTTAAACATTACATTTAATGTTTTCAAAAATATCTGAAAACGTGAGAAAATGTGTGTTGCGCTTTCCAGCTGTCTTTCACCTCTACGCTCGCTTGATTGCTTACGATGCTCCTGCATCATACTCCCTCACTTGAAAATTTTCATGAACTCTTATTTGTGAGTTCTTTCACGGTCTATCCATGCTTCTGAATTTCTGCTTCATTCTCTCAACTGGCATCTTCAACTGGATGTCCCTTCCATTTGACCAAGTATTCAAAATACTCTTTTCTCCTGGTCCTCTTGTTGATTCTCTTGTCAAGTATACTTTCCATCTGTGGCTTTTGATCTATAGGTATTTTTTTTTTCCACTGGACCTCTATCTATTCACTATCTTCTCCTACTTCTTCATCTCTGTAAGGGTACAAATCTGAGATGTTGAATATCGGTGAAATTCCGATCCCATCGGGTAATTCAATCTCATATGCATTTGCCCAAAATTTCTTTACGATCTTGCATGGTCCAATCTTTTTCATTTTCAGTTTTTTATATGTTCCCCTTGGGAACCTCTCCTTCCTCAGGTGTGCAAGAATCACATCACCAAATTCAAATTGAAGTTCTCGCCTGTGTTGATCTGCTATGTGCTTGTATTCCTAGTTTGGACTTTGCAATCGCTCCTTGACTTGGCTGTGAAGATCCTTCATTGCTTCTGCAAAATTCTCTGCACTAGCACTCCTGAATTCATTCTGTTCTGATTCTTTCAATTCGAAAACTCCTCTTGGCTATATTCCATACACAATTTGGAATGGACTCTTCCCTGTGCTTATGTTGATTGAATCATTATAAGCAAATTTCGCCTATGGCAGAATGTGATCCAACTGACTATGTTGTTCAGTCACTAGGCTCTTCAATAAATCTCCCAAGCTCCTATTCACAACTTCTGTTTTCCCATCTGTCTGAGGATGATAAGCTGAGCTAAATGAAAAAATTGTCCCCGGATTCTTCCATAAAGTCCTCTAGAAATGTCCCACGAACTTGGTGTCTCGATCTGGAACTATACTTCTTGGTAAGCCGTGAAGTATGACAACTTCCTTGAAAAATAGGTTTGCAATATGAGTTGTGTCGCTGGTTTTCTGACATGGTATAAAATGTGCCATCTTTGAAAATTTGTCTACCACCACAAATATTGAATCAAATCCTCTTTGTGTTCTTTGCAGCCCCAATATGAAATCCATGCTCACTGCATCCCACGGCCTCTCAGGTATGGGTAATGGCTAGTATAATCCTGTGTTCTTCCTTTTTCCCTTTGTGTTCTGACAAATTCTACATATGTCCACAAATATTTTGACATCTGTCCTCATCCTTGGCCAAAAATATGAGCCATTTAATTTCAAGAACATTTTGTCATGACTGAAATGTCTGGCCAATCCTCCACTATGTTTTTATTTCAATATATTCTCCCTCATGGAGCATTTTGGAATACATAATTGATTGCCTCTGAATAATAATCCATCCTAGATCATATATTCGGTCCACTGGCTTTTGTCCCTGAGAATTGAATTCTCATATGCAACATACGCCTCTTTAAAATCTGGATCATCTCTGTACATTTCTTTGAGATTATCAAAACCGAAAGTTTTGACTCTAAATTCCTGCATAAGCAAACATTTCCTGCTCAAAGCATAAACAACCTTGTTAGCAGTTCTAGAAATATGTTTAATTACAAAAGTAAAATTCTGCATGTGTTCAACCCATTTAACATGTATTTGGTTCAACTTCTCCTGTTGAGTCACTAATTGTAAAGCATGATTATCGTTGTACAAAACAAACTCTTTAGGAACCAAACAATGCCTCCATTTCTTCAGTGCTTGTATGACTGCATAAAATTCCTTGTCATATGTGGAGTACTTATCCTTCGCTTCATTCAGTTTCTCACTGAAGTATGCGATCGGTCTATCGTTTTGGCTCAAGACTGCTCCTACTACAACCCCACTCACATCACACTTGACCTGAAATGTCTTACTGAAATCTGGCAAAACCAATATTGGCTGCTCAGTGATCTTCTTCTTTAGCAGATTGAAACTCTTCTCTGCTTCCTCTGTCCAATGAAAAGATTTGTTTCTTTTCTTGACCATGTCCATCATTAGTGTGATAATTCCACTAAAATTTTGGATGAATTTCCTATAGAAACTAGCTAAACCATGGAAGCTTCGAACCTCAAATACACTTCCTGGTGATGGCCAATTCTTAATTGCATTCACCTTATCTAGATCCATCTTCAACTCATTTGTAGAGATAAAAAAAACCAAATAAATGAGTTATGTCCTCATAAATGTTGATTTCTTCATATTTATCAGCAGCTTCTCTTGTTGTAATCTCTTCATCATTGTAGCTAAATGCTTCAAGTGATCTGCTTCTATCTTGCTGAAAATTAATATATCGTCAAGATATACAATGATGAATTTTCCTATGAAATCCTTCAAGACTTCATTCATCAATCTCATGAAAGTACTGGGTGCATTTGTTAATCCAAACGGCATAACAAGCCATTCATACAGCCATTCATTCGTCTTGAATGTTGTTTTTCATTCATCACCTTCTCTCATACGAATTTGATGATATCCGCTTTTCAAATCAATCTTTGAAAAAAAAATTGCTCCACTCAAGCACTCCATCAAATCATCCATCCTTGGTAATGGAAATCTGTATCTGATGGTAATCTTATTGATTGTCCTTAAGTTTGTACACATTCTCCAGCCTCCATCTTTCTTTGGGATGAGCACTGTTGGAACAGCGCATGGACTCAATCTCTCTCTAATCAATCCTTTGTCCATCAAATCCTGGACTTGTCTTTTGACTTCTTCATTTTCCTATGGTGTTAACCTGTACGCTGCTTTGTTTGGTAAACTCACTCCAGGTATAATATCAATGTGATGACTTATACTTCTGATAGGTGGCAATGAACGAGGTAGTTTGTCCACTACTATATCAGTGAACTCTTCCAGCAAATTTTGGATTTCCTCTTGTAAATTATCCACTATTGTACTGGTTAAAACAATTCTAGGCTTCCTGACCACAATGAATTGTTTATCTTCCTTCTTCTTAACCTCCTTAAGAAGTTACTTCCCACTCATGAGAAGTACAGTGTTGCTCAGTTCTGGTTTCACTTCTTTATCCTTAATCAGCAGCAACATGTGAGTTCTCCCATTCTTCTCCAGGGTGTATGTGTTCTTTCTCCCATCATGAATCACATTTATGTCATATTTCCATGGTCTACCTAGCAATAGATGACAAACATCCATGGGAATGACATCACATAGTATTTCATCCTTATATCCTCCTATTTTAAATTCAACTAAACATTGTTTAGTGACATTTACCTGATGTCCTTTTTGTAGCCACGAAACTCTGTATGGGATTGGATGTTCAATAGTCTCCATCTCCATCTTTTCTACCATCTTTGTAGAAACAATATTATCTGTGCTACCACTGTCTACAATGACTTTGCATACCCTGTCTTTGGTCTTACAAGCAGTCCGAAAAAGTTTGTTCCTTTGGGATGGGTTCTCTGCCTCCTTCTCTGGATTCAAGAGAACTTTCCTCATCATCAAGGATCTTCCGCCCTCAGCATATTCTACCTCAACATTCTGTCCTTATGCTTCAACAATGTAGGTTTCACCTCCTTCTTTCTTTCTGTCTGGACATTCATAGGATTTGTGTCCAATTTTCCCATAGGTAAAGCATTTTATTTCTCCACCTCTACCTCTTCCTCTTCCTCTGGTTCAAGGAAAAGTATTTCTATCAGCATATTGTCCTCTCTGTCAACTTCCACCTCCCTTAGTTTGAGTTTGAGGTTTCTTCCACTCTTCTTTAGGTTTCTGAGTTTTGTCTTGGGCAATTGGTTTGCCTCGAGCTTGACTTTTGCCTCGGCCTCTTTGACCTTGCTTTCGACTCAGCTTCTCTTCAGCTTTCAGAGCCATCTGATAAGCATATTCCACATTTCTAAGGGTCATCATGCTCATCTCATCCTGAATGTCATATCTTAGACCATTCATGTACCTGGCAACTTTTTCATCATCGCTTTCCCGATGAACTGCCCTGATGTTTATCTTGTAAAATTATTCAGTGTACTATTTAACTGTCATCAACTTCTATCTCAAGTTCTGCATCCTTCGAAACAGAGTAATTTGATAATCCTTGGGTATGAATTTTGCTTTCATCTTCGCCACCATTCTATCCTAACTTTTGATTTTCTGCTTTCCTTTGCAGTGTTTGTCAACCTGTAGTTCATCCCACCATAATGTTGTATGCCCTTTAAGTCTGGTAACAACATGTTTAACCTTTTTGTCTTCCTCGACATCCTCATAGTCAAAATATTTATCTAGAGCTCTAATCCAGTCTAGAATCTCTTCAACGTCCAGGTTCCCTTCATACATGGGAATCTCCATTTTTTCCCTGGAACCTTTCCTTGCAATAGCCCTGAATAAGCGTCCATTTGTTGCATCTTCGACTGCGACTTCTTCTCCTTCATTTCCGGCTTCATTTTCACTTTCATCCTCGCTGATATCCCCAACATTGATTGTGCGCCTCTGTGTTGTTTCCATGGCATCAAGCCTAGCACGTAGTTCACACATTTCCGTTTCCACTGTTGGATCAGGCATTGGTCTGTCTCTCCTTCTCGACAGCATGGCAGCAAATCTTTTCTCTTTTCTCTACTACAGAAAGAAAATAACTCTTACTCCCTCTGATACCACAACTGACGCAGACCCCCAACCCTCAGGTCAAAGTCCACACAGGATCGTTCTAAATCTTCCCTCCTAAGGCTAATTGACTCTTAGGTTCCTCCATAAGGAATCCTACACACACACAACAACAGTGTTTTTCCACAGGTGCTTATGAGTATGCCCCATTTGAACCAACACAAAAGAACCACTAAACTCCCCTGACCACAATAAAATGATCGCGCCCTTTTTCCTTATTAGGACTTTCCTTTTCTTTCCTTTTCGAGATTTCAGGTTTCGCGATTTCGCAAATCCCGTCATCGAGGTTCTTGACCTTTCCACCTTCTGAAACCCAAAATGTCGATTTTCCCGAAATGCTTGGTCGCATCCTCCTACATAGTTGTATCACGTTTCGTTACTTCGGGAGTTCTGGAACAAGGAATCCTGACCTCTTGTCTTCACAACTGCCAAAATACTAAAACCCCAAACATTCAGCAAAAGATTGGCTTCTATCGGAACCTTTTTTTTTTTCTGAATATGGGTTTCGGACTTCACGATTTCACGAGTCCTGATGTAAGGCTTCCGGATCTCTAACCTCCACAAACCCCGAATCCCAAAACAATATCTCCAACGGGATCAACGACTATAAGCCTCCCTTCGATCCGACAGCCCACGTGATTTTGGACTTTCAGTTACCGAGAGTCCAAGACTCTCGATCCTAGAACATTGTCCTCTCGCGTTCACGAACCCCAAAACACCGAATTTCCGAAACGCCACTTCATACTATTTCGCATTTCAAAATTTCGGGGGTTCTCATGTGAAGTACCCAAATTCTTGTCAACGGGAATGCCAAAATCCTGATTTTCGAAATGCCAAAATACCACTTCACAATATCCCGGATCTCACAACTTCAAAATTCTAAGTGCAAGGTCCCAAGCTCCTTGTCCTCAGGACTTCTGGTATTCTGAATACCAAATTACCGAAATCCCAAAATTTTTCCTTGGCTATTCTTCGCCTTTATACACGAAACTCTTTTCGCATTTTGGGGATTCGATCAACCAAAGGTTTCCTCCACACTTCGGACTTATGAA
Organism: Picea engelmannii; assembly: GCA_009831015.1. Classification (NCBI taxonomy): domain Eukaryota; kingdom Viridiplantae; phylum Streptophyta; class Pinopsida; order Pinales; family Pinaceae; genus Picea; species Picea engelmannii. The sequence goes on from ML776696.1 coordinate 975,104, forward strand.
CACCGAAATGTCAAAATGATCCCAACGGTCCAATGATCGAAATCAACGGTCCATGTTGACACCTGTTCCCAGAGTGATGGATTCATCCCTCCTTATCCACCTTGTAACTTCTCTGGATCTTACGGCTCTCATGATTTCAGGAGTTCTCCTCAGAGAATTCTAACCGTTCAATTTCCTCCTCAAGAACCTCTAGCTCAAAATTGACTCTGCGATCCTTCTCTAGGGCGTGACTTCTACACAATGACTTGAGCTTCCTGCTTCCTCTTGAATGATTCAAAGTCCCTAACCCTTCTGAGCTTTCTTTGCAACTCAAGTCTTCAAGGAGACTCCTACACGCACTCCTTTTGGCAATCCTTCAAATACTTCAGTGTACTTGAACTCCCAAATCTGTGCACTTTCTCTGCAACAGTAGTCCTTCAATCTCTCAACCTTAGTTGATAAGTTCTAAGGTCTCGACCAACCTGGGCACACCTTGCATGGCTTATGTGCTTGTCTTGCACTTCTACTAGAATGAGAACAATGGTATCTCTCCTGAGTTTTCAAAGATAAACTCTGAACCTTTGTCAACGCACTCTTTGTGGATGTTTCACTACACTCTTTGCAAGAGCTTCTCACTCAAGATGAGAAACAATTGAAAATCATTCTCTTTCTTCTCTCAGACTTCAAACATTTAATATGAAATAATACATACATATCATAACAACAAATGCATGACAGAGAGAGTAAGAAACTATAAACAGACCATCCAACATGTATACATAGAAAAATATCATAACACCATGAGCCTGAATCAAAGCTTCATATATTAATTCAGCTTTTGTACATGGGTTCTCCTCTACAACTCTTCTGCTACAAATCTCTTCTTCTCTATGCTAATGTTCTTTATTATCTAATTCTCATTGATACAATGATACAAAGATGAGGGTGTCTATAGTCATTTTCCCTCCTGTTCCTAAAACTGTCTAATATGGAATTTAAATCTACCTACTTTCATTAACTATGCATAAATGCCTTAATTTTAAAAGATGAGAGCAATCACTCATGATCTGTTTACAATATGCGAGTATGCCTCCTTTTAACCATTACATTTAATGTTTTCAAAAATATCTCAAAATGTGAGAAAATGCATGTTGCGCTTTCCAGCTGTCTTTCGCCTCCACACTCGCTTGACTGCTTACGATGCTCCTACATCACTCAGGATTATTCAATCAAAAAACACAAGGATGCAGTGGATATACTTTATACATTCATCCATTTCAGTATTCATTCGGCCCAAAGTAAACCATAGTTATCATGACCATTATCTATTTTGCGACCACACAACACAACATGAGAAACGTCAGTGCAAAAACTAGTGATTTTGTATCTACCAAACAACTCGTCATTGTCTTAAAACTCAACAACCTAACAATTTGTAGCAAGGAAGTGTACCCACACATCCAATCAAATCGGGACAGAGGCCCTTCCCATTAAAAAAACTGAGCTATCAACATAAGGAGAGTAGTTGTGTGCTTTGAAAGTGCAACTGGTAAAATAGGGTTTACCACTATTATAACCGAGCCAGTGACTATATAACAACCAACACGACTATCACGAGACAAAATGGGCGAGCATGTTCTCAAAATTGTTGACACTTATAAAACCATCCAATCGAAAACCAAGTCGTAAACGACAGGCCAGGCTGGTCTTCTTAAACAATTTCTCGAGTGGAGGGCCAAGGTTGTTCGGTAGTCAACACAAGGAGAGAAGATCCACTCTTTGTAATGGAAAAATCCCCAAGGTCGCATTGTATTCAAGATGAACCACGACTCATTCATGGTTGGGCACAAATCTATGACAGGGGCCATAACTGAAAAGTAGGGCTCTAGTCTGGCCTGGAAAAGGTTATTTAATGCACGTAGGTATAACCCTCATTCTCTTTGGTTAACAATCATAGCATAGAGGTGAAGACAGGGATGAGGATGTTGAATTGGTGTTCATCACCTCCTTTGGGACTCGCGACATGGTCTAACAGCCTCTCGTGGATCCATTAACTATGGTGATGATGAGTTTACCAATCACCTGCGGGTTTTGGTCTAATAGCAGCCATACTACTAACAAATTGGTATCATAGTGAAAGGTTATGGGTTCGAGTCCTCTCAATTGGTGTCGAGTATCTCAGTTGGAGTTGAGAGCCATCAGTTGGTGCTGAGGGGGAGATTGTTGAATCGGTGTTCATCACCTCCTTCGGGACTCGCAACATGGTCTAACAGCCTCCCGTGGTCTAACTCTGGAAGTGATGAGTTTACCAATCACCTGCAGGTTTTGGTCTAACGACAGTTGTACTGCTAAAAAATTAATTGTTGGCATGTTTACAGGCAGAGTGTGCTTATCATTGATGGAAATATTAGAGTGTGCAGCGATGGAAAAACAGGAACAATGTAAGCTCAGGAGGATTAGCACAGAGTCGCATGCAGTGCGTAGGTGTGCACCAAGGACGAGGTTAACTCATTACCAAAGCTCAAGAGAGATAGTGTACTCAGGATCTTAGACGGATCAAAGGTCGAGGCCATTGACACTTAGAAATTATTCCAAGTCAGGAGGAGAAGTGATAGTGATCATTATATCCCATTGAGAATTCTCGATGACCGTCAGATCTAAATTCAGATAGGTCGAGCGCACAGATGGAGGACAGATCTCGGGCGTTAGATTCGAGCGCAGGGTTCGACTGTCGTTGGATCCAGGAGAACCTACATGTTCTTTAAAGTGCAAGGTGAAGCATGCTTACAAAATACCGAAAGAATGAGGACCGTCCATCTTCAGGCAGGACACGTGGTCACAGATCATCATTTCGCTAACTAAAAGATCAAAGGAAGGAAGTTCTCTAACCTCCCAACTCGCAATATGAGAAATCGCGATAAGATCTGGGCCTTCGGATCTGGAGTAATTACAAAGGACCAACAGTCATTAGATATGGTGAAGTTGCAAGGCGGATAAGACCAAGAGTCATCTAACTCTCCAAAACTATGAAGGAATCCTAGCCGTCCATCGAGGACAGTCATGGATCATTGGTTCCATAGGACACATGGAGAAAGATCATCATTTCACTGACTGGAAATTCAAAGGAGCGAAGTGCTCATTTGATTGGTAAGTGGTCATATCTCAAGGTCACATTGTCGAAGGCTTAAGGGAAGGATCTAATTGCTAAGCTCCATCTCGACATTCACAACTTGGAGTATCGAGACCCTTCATCATAGGAATCGCGATATGCAAGATCACGAAAAGATCTGGACTGTCAGATCACCAAGGATTGTGGACCGTTGATCAGGCATGAAGAAGGCTTATGAAGTGGTGAAATCGTGATAATATCTGGATCGTTGATCCAAGAGGGGAATGTGTCGATAGATCAAAGCACGACAGAAACACCGATATACAAAATTGTGAAATGCCTTTTGGTGTAGCCTATGGTCACTGTCGGTGGTCACATGAGGGGAAGAAGCTAGCGGTGCTAAGATCCTTCTAGAAGTCTCAATGATCGCGACTTGGAGTGTCGAGACCCTTCATCACAGGAATGTCGAGATGCAAAATCATGAAATTCAAATTCTGTTTAGCGCTCGGTCACACTAGTGGGCATATGAGATAAACGCGAAATCCTGCGGATTTAATCCAACGGTGTTGGTTAATTGGAATCTTGATCGAAGGGTTACTGTCTCACCTCATAGGTAATTGATAAGTTACGATTCAGTTAGCATAACTGAATCATGGTTCTTTGATGGTTGGCAATTCAGTTGTTGTGCGTTTTTTCCCAAGAAGATTCGAGGTGCAACCGCAGAGGAAGTGGTTAAAAGAAACATGTAGTGACTATGCATGGTGGGTTGTTCTGAAGGAAAAATGAGTTGAACTGTAAGAAATGGAAAATTACAGTATGTGCAGTGTGAGATAAAACTCAGAGATGAGTAACAGATGAGGCATAGACAGAAGCGAGATGCAGTTTTTTCTTTTTGAGGCTTGAGTGAACGAAGTAGAGCAAAAGTGGAGTGGCAGTGAACAACACAATGAGCAGAATTGTGGCACAGTGAAGAGCATGCAGAGGCATTGTGCATGGAGGACGAAGAAGGTGCATAGATAGTATAAATACACAGAACAAAGAAGAGATGGATGTTGTTGTGGAGAGGAATTACACACAGGAAATAGCATGCTATGGGCAGGAGCTGAAATACACAGAAGAGGCGTAATTCATAGAATCAAAATAAGACGTAGAGCATAAAGCACAGTAGAAGAAAATAACAGAGATGCATAGTTGAGACAGTAAAAGAAGGTTGAGGTGCACTTGTAGAGAAAAGTAGAAGATCAGAAAGCACAAGAAGATGCAGGCAGAGAGACACTAATACAAGAGAGCAGAGCAGCATAGCAGAACAGTGATAAGCCTGGTAAGCCAATGACAACTATTGAATCACTGTAATAAGTTTCAGTAGAAATCATTTATAATAAGGGTGGTAGGAAGGTGTTAGGGAGGATTTTTGTCCTCAGAGGTTCATGTGGGTGCTTGAACACAGGGAGTTGTAACTTCCATCTAGTTGCATCCAGAGAAACTAGGGTGGCAGGGTGGTGCAAGGGAGAACTGTTGTTCTCTGTTATACAGGTTGGTGCATCTGTGACTCGAAGTTGGTGCTTCCATCCAGTTGGTGTTGGAACACTTAGGGAGCTGGTGCTTCCTTCTAGTGGGTGCTATAGAAACCAGAGAGTTGGTGCTCTCAAACAAGTTGGTTCTTTTATAAGTGGAAGTAGGTTCTTCCATCGAGTCGGTGCTGGAAAACTCAGGGAGTTGGTGCCTCCTTCTAGTCAATGCTAGAGAAAACAAGGAGTTGGTTCTTCCTTCTAGTCGGTGCTAGAGAAAACAAAGAGTTGGTGTTCTCATCAAGTTGCAGCTTGAAAAACAGAGGTTGTAGCCTCACAATGAGTTGGAGATCATATGTATGATAATGTACAGAATGTAAAGATTACTTATTATACCAAGAAGAAGAGGTTTTTACCCTTTATGGGTTTCCTCAGGAAATATCTGTCTATGTATATTTCATATGTGTGACTGATGTCGAATGTTCTATTGCTTACCTCTCTGCATTATTGTGATTTTCATTGAGTGCTCTGTAAAGAGTTTAAAATAAGCATAATTGTTTAAGCATGGTAACAACTGATTCACACCCCCCCCCCTCTTAGTTGTCCAACAATTGGTATCAGAGCCAGGTTCCTTTTATCTAAAGGTAGATCTGTAAGCTTAGACATGACAAATCATGAAGGAACTTCAGTCACTAAGCCTCCTTTGTTTGATGGAACAAATTTTTCCTTCTAGAAGGTTAGAATGAGAACATACCTAATGGCCTTAGGTGTTGATGTTTGGGATGTAGTAGAGATTGGATACATAAAGCCTGTTGTGCTAGCTTCCAAGGATGATAAGTTAGAATTTATCTTTAATGCTAAGGGAATGAATGATATCTTGAATGGACTTGCAGAAGCCGAGTTTGTAAAGGTGATGCATCTTCAAACTGCCAAATAAATGTGGGACAAACGCATTAGTAGCTATGAAGGAAATGAGAAAGTAAAAGATGACAAACTTCAAACACTTAGGTTGAAGTTTGAACAACTAAAGATGAATGAAGATGAAACATTTAGCAAGTATTTTCTGAGAGTTGAAGAACTAGTAAATGCAATGAAAGAACTTGGTGAAAAAATTGAGGAACCCTCTTTAGTTCAGAAAATTTTGAGATCTCTACCAGATAGGTTCAACCCAAAGGTCTCAACTATAGAATAACTTAATGATATAAAGGCTTTGTATTTTGATCAAATTCTAAGAACATTGACTGCATATGAAATGAGGATAGTTACATATAAACCCACCTCTAGAGAAGCATCATTTAAAGAAGATAAGAATGAAGATTCTGAGCCTGATGAAATTGAAGAAAAAATTGTCAGAAGGTTAAAAAAAGGATCAGGAAAGTACCAAGGTAAGTTGCCCTTCAAATGATTCAACTGTGGTAAGATAGGTCATTTTGCAAATAAATTTCCACACAAGAAACATGATCAGAACTCTGAAGGTGAAAATAAGTTCAAACCTAAGAGATTTGGCAGAAAGAAAAGTCTATGTGTAAACGATGTTAACTCTTCAGAAGACACAAATAGTGACTCCTCACGTGAAGATAAGGACAATGACTTCATGCTTATGGCCCAAGATGATTATGATAATAAAATCACAGGAAGTGAGGCTAATGAAGAAGAAGTTGTGGTTGATATGGAAGGAGAACTTATCAGTGCACTGGAAGATATTGACAGACTCGGAATTAAGAACAAAAAGCAAAAACAATTACTGATACAGTTCGAGAAAGACATTAAACTGCCTGATGAAGACTTTTCCCTGCTAAAAGTGGAATTAGAAGAGGCAAAGAAAATCGAGAACATTCTGAAACAACAATTATCAGAAAAGAAGGCAAGATGTAAAGCTATGGAATAAGAAGTAGTGAAAACTAGGAAAGAGTTGGAGAAGTTTCAAGCCTTGTATCATCAGAATATGTCAAGTATCAAAGCCTCAGAAGGATTAGCCACCATTTTGAATCAGCAAAGGAATCCAAATTTGAAAACAAGTTTGGATTATGAAGAAGGATCAAGTACTGGTCATCCAAGCAACAAAGACTTCATTAAGTTTTTCAAATCTACAATCAATGACAACAACAAACCTACAAAAACGAAGGAAGATAATCAACTGCCCAGGAGGAGTAAAGAAAAAGGTGTCAGAACTGAATTTGTAGAACAAGGAAATAATACACTCCCTACTCAAGGAAATCATCATCATGGAAGAAATCGATTTGCTCAAAGAAGACAACCATTTTCCAGGTACAAAGAATTTTTCTATGGATATTGTTTCTACTATTCTAATTTTGGTCACAAAGATGTAAATTGTTCCTTAAGACTTAGACATGAGCAATTAAGATTTCCAAGGAATAAATATCTACCACAACAAAGAATGATACAACCAAGTAACAAACCATCACAGATTGCAAATTGCCAAAGTAAGTCTAGAGACATGCAACTGAGGAGGTCAAGAAATACTAAACGGTCAATGAGTAGACAACGTTGCAACAGTAACTTTGACCTATTGAACAATGAGATTGAATGCTATAATTTTCACAACTTTGGCCACAAAGCTGCAAACTGACATCTGAAGAATTACAAAGAAGATCCAAGGATAAAGTTCTTAGATAGATAGGCCAGCACATGGAAAAGGAAAGATAGTGAAAAATGTGGTCTAACTCTTTCAAATAAAAAACAAAAGGCCTCCAGGAATATAGACAGTGGATGTTCCAAGCACATGACTAGAGACAAGGATAAGATTTTGTCCATAAGTAAAAGAAAAATAGGAAATGTGATCCTTGAAAATGATGAACCAGGTAAAATCAAGGATAGAGGGATGGTGAGTTTGAGTAATGACAAAGGAGATGCTCAATACGTTCTACTTGTGGATGGTCTGAAACATAATTTTCTCAATACAAGTCAAAAGTGTGATAGAGACAGTGAAGAGGTGTTCACGTCCAAAGAGTGTAAGGTAAATGTAAACTCAGGACAAGTGGTGAATAAAGGCATAAGGACAATTAATGATGTTGATATTGAATCCTCCCCTACAAGTAAAGAAGAAGACACAGATACAATAAAAGAATGTTTAGTTAGCATCAATCCCATGGAAGAAGTAGAAGAAGAATCATGTCATAAGATGGAAGCTAAAGTTTTGAAGGTTGAGAATTCAAACACCCAAAGCAAGTTCTTAAATAGCTCCATGACCCTGGATAAGCTCTTGGATAGTCAGAGATCACCAAATGATAAATCTAGTATTGGATACAACAAGGAAGAAATCAATACTCCTAAGAAACCTGATACAGGTCCTTCGTCTGTGAAAAAGAAAAGAAAGTATGAGAGTGGTTGTAAAGGTTTTTTCTTGTGATCGAATATGGTCATAAAAGCCTTGGATTGTATGCATCATGGAAGAAAAATGAAATTGCAGTAATAGAGATCGATGAGAATCAATGGAGAGATCCAAGGGTTATTTAAAAAGTACAAGCTACAATTGCGCAGTTTTCAAGTAGGACAACAACATTCGCAGTAGCAACATTCTGATGTACAAAATTATATACATGACATTCTGTAGAGATAACAAGAGGAAAGACCTTGTCAAGGAAAGCTAATCTTTTTAGAAACAAAGGAGGAGAACAATCAGAAGCAGAGAGAGAACAGTGACAGGGGGAGTCATAAAGTTATGACAAGAAAAGGTTGATGAAGGAGTCCCAACAAGAGAGGTGATCAATATTGAGTCTACTACAGAGGAAACAGATGAAGATGAAGATGAACAGGTCCAAGAATCAGAAGGAGAAGACTCTGGTTTAGATACAAATATTATGTAGGCCTTAAATAAGAGAGTTCATCCTGTCAGGGGGAGTTTGTGTTGGTTTAATATCTGATACCTCCTAAAAATACTGCAACATCTCAGGGGGAGCATGTTTTCTTTGACATTGATGTCAAAGGGGGAGAAAAGGAGTGGTCTAGACTGGATGCTAAATTTGGAGGTCCAAACAGATTAGCGCAGTCATTCAGGGTTGCCATCAATTCCAAAGGGGGAGATTGTTTGCATGTTTATAGGTAGAGTGTGCTTGTCATTGATGGAAAGATCAGAGTGTGCAGCGATGGAAAAATAGGAACAACGTAAGCTCATGAGGATTAGCACAGAGTCCCATGCAGTGTGTAGGTGTGCACCAGGGACAAGGTTAACTCATTACCAAAGCTCAAGAGAGATAGCGTACTCAGGATCTTAAACGGATCAAAGGTCGAGGCCTTTGACACTTAGAAATTATTCCAAGTCAGGAGGATATATAAGCTCAGGAGGAGAAGCGACAGTGATCATTGGATCCCATTGAGAATTCTTGATGACCGTCAGATCCGAATTCAGATAGGTTGAGCGCGCAGATGGAGGACATATCTCGGGCGTTAGATCCGAGCGCGGGGTTCGACCGTCATTGGATCCAGGAGAACCTGCACGTTCTTTAAAGTGAAGGGTGAAGCGGGCTTACAAAATCCTGAAATAAGGAGGACCTTCCATCTTCAAGCAGGACACGTGGTCACAAATCATCATTTCACTAACTAAAAGGTCAAAGGAAGGAAGTTCTCTAACCTCCCAACTCACGATATGCGAAATCGCGATAAGATTTGGGTCGTCAGATATGGAGTAATTATGAAGGACCAAAAAACATTAGATATGGTGAAGTTGTAAGGCGGATAAGATCAAGAGTCATCCAACTCTCTAAAACTATGAAGGAATCCTGGTCGTCCATCGAGGACAGTCGTGGATTGTTGGTTCCATAGGACACATGGTGAAAGATCATCGTTTCGCTAACTGGAAATTCAAAGGAGCGAAGTGCTCATTTTATTGGTGAGTGGTCATATCTCAAGGTCACATCGTCGAAGGCTTAAGGGAAGGAGATAATTGCTAAGCTTCATCTTGGAATTTGCAACTTGGAGTATCAAGACCCTTCATCACAGGAATCGCGATATGCGAGATCACGAAAAGATCTGGACTGTCAAATCACCAAGGATTGTGGACCGTTGATCAGGCATGAAGAAGGCTAGTGAAGTGGTTAAATTGCGATAAGATCTGGATCGTTGATCCAAGAGGGGAATGTGGTGATAGATCAGAGCACGACAGAAACACCGATATGTGAAATTGTGAAACGCCTTTTGGCGCAGCTTGTGGTCATCGTCGGTGTTCACATGAGGGGAAGAAGCTAGCGGTGCTAAGCTCCATCTCGAAGTATCGACAATCAAGACTTGGAGTGTTGATACCCTTCATCACAGGAATGTCGAGATGCAAAATCATGAAATTCAAATTCTATTTAGCGCTCGATCACAGCTAGTGGGCATATGAGATAAACGTGAAATCCTGCAAATTTAATCCAACGATGTTGGTTAATTAGAATCTTGATCAAAGGGTTATTGTCTCACCTCACAGGTAATCAATCAGTTATGATTCAGTTAGCATAACCGAATCATGGTTCTTGGATGGTTGGTGATTAAGTTGTTGTGCGTTTTTTCCCAAGAAGATTTGAGGTGTAACCGTAGAGGAAGTGGTTAAAAGAAACATGCAATGACTGTGTGTGGTGGATTGTTCTGAAGGAAAAATGAGTTGGATTGTAAGAAAGGGAAAATTACAGTATGTGCAGTGTAAGATAAAACTCAGAGATGAGTAAAAAATGAGGCATACACAGAAGCGAGATGCGGTTTTTTCTTTTTGAGGCTCGAGCAAGCGAAGCAGAGAAAAAGTGGAGTGGTAGTGAACAACCCAATGAGCAGGACTATGGCACGGTGAAGAGCATGCATAGGCACTGTGCATGGAGGAAAAAGAAGGTGCATAGAAAATATAAATACACAGAACAGAGAAGATATGGATGCTGTTGTGGAGAGGAATTACACACGGAAAATAGCATGTTGTGGGCAGGAGTTGAAATACACAAAAGAGGTGTAATTCATAGAATCAAAATAGGATGCAGAGCATAAAGCGTAGCAGAATAAAAGAACAGAGATGCATAGCTGAGATAGTAAAAGAAGGTTGAGGTGCACTTGTAGAGAAAAGAAGAAGATCAGAAAGCATAAGAAGATGCAGACAGAGAGACACTGATACAGGAGAGCAGAGAAGCATAACAAAACAATGATAAGCCTGGTAAGCCAATGACAACTATTGAATCACTGTAATAAGTTTCAGTAGAAAATATTTATAATAAGGGTGGTAGGAAGGTGCTAGGGAGGACTGTTGTCCTTAGAGGTTCAAGTGGTTGCTTGAACATAGGGAGTTGTTGCTTTCATCTGGTTGCAGCCAGAGAAACCAGGGTGGCAGGGTGCTGCAAGGGAGAACTGTTGTTCTATGTTATACAGGTTGGTGCATGTGTGACTGGAAGTTGGTTCTTCAATCCAGTTAGTGTTGGAACACTCAGGGAGTTGGTGCTTCCTTCTAGTGGGTTCTAGGGAAACCAGAGAGTTGGTGCTCTCAAACAAGTTGGTGCTTGTATAAGTGGAAGTAGGTGCTTCCATCCAGTCAGTGCTGGAACACTCAAGGAGTTGGTGATTCCTTCTAGTCGGTGCTAGAGAAAACAAATATTTGGTGCTCTCAACAAGTTGCATCTTGCAAAACAGAGGTTGTAGCCTCACAATGAGTTGGAGCTCATATGTATGATAATGTACAGAATGTAAAGATTACTTATCATACCAAGAAGAAGAGGTTTTTACCCTTTATGGGTTTCCTCAGGAAATATTTGTCTCTGTATATTTCATATGTGTGACTGATGTTGAATGTTCTATTGCTTACCTCTCTGCTTATTGTGATTGTCATTGAGTTCTCTGTAAAGAGTTTAAAATAAGCATAATTGTTTAAGCATGGTAAGAACTGATTCACCCCCCCCCCCTCTCAGTTGTCCAACAGAGGAAGAACAGGAACCTTATTTCATGACCCCTGGTGGTGAAATCAACCAAAGAGCAGTGATAACAAAGAACTATCACCCAGGAAGGCCAATAACCTCCACGAATACAAAAATGTTACAGGAAGAACCATTCACTCTTCATTTCCATAAACCATATTTCACACAGTTGCAACACTTAGGAAAACACAAACCCACACACCTGAGCCAGTAATCATTTCATACCTAGAGAAAAATCACGAATGGCCAAAAAAAGACATACCTGTAATCGAATTCCTTAAAATGAGAGCTGGTCGAGCAGTTCCTCCCTACTCAAATTTCGGAGCATAATTACAACAACAAGATCGAACAATAGCCCGACTTGGGTGGTGGCCAATGGGAAGAGTAAAGGTGACGTGTAGTAAATGCACGTCACCTCCACCCATATCTCATTAACTCAATAGTACATGCCAACAATTTCTCCATTAACATGATTCATCAAACGTGTATTGAAACCATCACCGCATTAAAAGCCAGTAGCATGATCACCATATCCCATTTCACATCATATAACTCAAACAAAATCACATAACCATCAATGTTCACCACCTTGTCAAATGAGCCATCGACGTTCAATCTATCCAAATATAGCATATGTGGATCGGCCACATAATTCAATTAACCATTGTATGACCATTAGCACTATCACCTTGCCAAGTGCACCACCAATATTTCACACCATATGCATATTAAACATGTAATTCAAACACAATTTCATAACCATTTACTTTCTATCTAGGGCTTAACAATAATCATCAAGTGTTTTCAAGCATGTAGTATTGTTAGGATAGCTTTTGAATTTTCCCCTTGCAATTGTTTCTCATTTATTTTAAGTTATTCACATGTGATATTGCAGAACTAGATCCCTTTTCCTTCTATTTGTCATAGTATTTTGTCTCTCTCAAAACTGCCCTTCATGTAATTTTACTAACATGTTTGTTATGTAGGTGTAATAAGAACAGACAGCAATGACATTAATGAATAACATAGGTTGTAGTAACATAAGGAATCAACCCTTCATAAGCTCAATTTATCACCAATAACCACAAGATCCTCATCAACCATGTGAGTCGTGTCGCACATCATCTCAACATCAAAATGAACAGATATGCTCTCCAATAGTTCAAGGGGGTCCCACCTACTAGTATTATTTAGTTTTTATAATAATAGGCTTTAGCAATACTTTGCGGGCAAAACTTCGTTGACAATTTCAAATGTCAACAAAGAGGAGATCGAGAAGCTGAAGAAATAAATTAGTCAAGTAAAAGAAAAGAAGGAATATGATGAGCTTAGCAATCAAAAGCATATCCTAGAAATAAAAGAAAATCTCAAAGACAATGAAGAAATCATATCTGAGCAAAAGATTCAATTAGAAAACAAAGAAGAAGAGCTCAAAAGATTGAAAACAAAACTTATTAGTCTAACAAAAGGAAAAGAAGAGGAGATTGAAAGACTGAAAATCAATCAAGCAAAAGAAGAAAAGAAGGAAGATCATGAACCAAGAAAAAACCTTGCAGAACTAAAAGAACTAAGGGAAAGATATGTCAATCTTAAAATACAACTTGAAGAAGCCAAAAGAAGGGAGGAGGTAGTGAGGAACCAGCTAAACAAAAAAGAAGAATCATGTCATAAGCTGGAAGAAGAAGTTGTGAATCTTAGAAAGAAGGTTAAGAAGTCAAACACCCAAATCAAGTTCATGAATAGCTCCATGACCTTGGATGAGATATTGGATAGTCAAAGATCACCAAATGACAAATCCAGTCTTGGATACAACAAGGAAGAAATCAGTACTCCTAAGAAACCTGATGCAGGTCCTTCATTTGTAAAAGTTGAAAACAAGTTTGACACAGGTCCTTCATTTGTAAAGGATGAAGACAATTCTGACACAGTTCCTTCATTTGTAAAGGATGAAGACGGGTCTGACATAGCTCCTTCATTTGTAAAAAGTGAAATCAGGTATGACTCAGGTTGTAAAATTTAGAAGATCAGATCAAGGAAGACATCCAGAAGCTACTCATATACCTCAAATAAAGTTTAGAAGAGAGACACCTTCGTGGATGAATCAAAGAAGGTGTGAGAGTGTTTTTAATGGTTATTGTTTTTCTTGTAATGAATATGGTCATAAAGCCTTGGATTGTAGGCATCATGGAAGAAAACAAGTTGTTAGGTTCAACAACAGTATAAGATGTTGGAACTCCAATCATGTTGGACATATTGATACACATTGTTACACTATGAGATGATATAGTTGTGGTGGATATGGCCACAAATCCCATAACTGTTGGAACTCAAGAAAATGGTCAATGAGAAATGCTTCATACAATACGACAAAAGGAGTAAATGAAACATGGAAGAAAAATGAAGTTGCAATAATATAAGATCAGAGAACAAAGTTCAATAAATCAGGACACTCACAGATGTGGATATCAAAGACTGAACAAGCGAATAGGAGTGAAGTTAACTTTTGGAAAAAAAATTGCAGTCATGTGACAAGCATAGTATAAAATTTCCCATACAACTTTAGAGCAATGTATAGTAAATAAGCATCTTGGATAAATATGGATACATCTAGTTAGAGATCGATGAGAATCAATGGGAATATACAAGGTTTGTTTAAAAAATATGAGCTACAATTGCGCAATACTCCAGTAGGACAGCGGCATCTGCAAAAATAACATTCTGATGTACAAAATTAGGTACATGAAATCATGTAGAGATAACAAGAGGAGAGACCCTGTCAGAAAAATATACCCTTTTAGAAACAAATGGGGGAGAAAAATCAGTAAAAACTTGGGGGAATTATTTTGGTTAGTAAATAAGAAAGGAATTAGATTAAGTTTTGAAAATACTTGATCACTACAAAAAAAATTGGTATCAAGAAGACTAGTCATTTGAAAAACAAAAATCCCAATCAACTGAGATAAGAAGTCAGTAAATTAACAAGGAAGAAACCTTTTCAGGAAGAGCTACCTTTTCAGAACCAAAGGGGGAGAGTAGTCAAAAGCAGAGAGAGAGCATATTGACAGGGGGATTCATTCAGTTATGGCATGCAGCACATGATTGTAGGAAGAGTTACCCAAGTTCAGATTCTGGTCAGTAACATACAGAGCTTTACCACAAGAGGAAAAACCCTTTTACATTGATGTAAAAGGAGGAGAGAAAACTTCATAAGAGGAAAACATCATCACAAGGGGAGTTTTTTATATGAAGTTAGTGGGTTTCCCTCAATGACAAAGGGGGGGATTGTTGGACATATTGTCATGATGTCAACAGTCGATGTGATGATTTGTTGATTATGAATTATCATTGTGATTTACCATAGATGATTATTCCATTGATGTCAACAGTATATCAGTTAGCAAAGAGAATTTCGAACAATAAGCAGAGCAGCAAGGTTAATCTTAGGAGGAAAAGTATACTAAATATCAACAGAAGAACATCACCTTAAGGCTAAAGAAATTTGTGATTATTGTTGATCATGATGGGATCAACAATGTTCCTAAGACCAAAGCTCAGAAAGGAAAACATAGTACAGAAGAAAATGAAGATCAAAGCCCAGAAGGAAGAGCGCATTGGAGAAGTATCGTCGGGATCGATGGAAATATTGAGAATTTGACCAATGCACAGGAAAAGGTGAGAAGCCTCAGCAACCTTCCAATCAAGAAATTGATGATGTTGATTGTCTCATATAACGAACATCGGTCATATGAGTGACTGTGGGCGTGAGGACCATTGAAAGATCATGGATGTCAGATCTGCAAGCCAGATCAATGGTAGAGATAGATTGTGGAGATCAGAAGGAGAATTAAACGACTCACTAGTTCCAATCCCACAATTGGTCTAGATCATCATATATCGTAGAATCGAATATCGACGACTGCGGTTGATCCAAAAAATGATCAGATTAAGTTAGATTGATTTGTGGTCGTCGGATGTGCAATCGCCAGATCAACGATAGTGATAGATTGTGGAGATCGAAAGCAGAATTAAATATTGTGCTAGCTCCAATCCCACAATTAGATAGGACCGTCTGATCTTATAGCTTCGAATATTGACGATTGTGGTTGACTCACCAACAACGCAAAACTTCAAATTGTAGAGTTTGGGTGTCGAGTTAAATCACTCGCAAGTTGTGGTTCCTCAATCATCGTCAACCATTAATCTTCTTTGAAGAGTCCACATCGACTGTTGGATCACTTTTGAGTGGAAAGCCAGGATAAGCAGAAAGGTTGAGTTCTCGATTATCTAAATACCTCTTAGTCATCGAATCAAAACCGAATTCTTGTCAGTCATCAGATCATTTTAAAGTGATGTAAGGATAGGTTAAGAGAGGTAAAAAGGCTGAGAGTTTGATTATCTGAATACCCGTCATCTGTCGGATCAAACCCGAATTCCCTTCATCTGTCGGATCATTTCGAGTGGAAGGATAGGATAAGAGAGGTAAAAGATATGAGATCTCATCTATGCAAATTTTAGTCAGTTTTTGGATCACTCTAAGTGGAAGGACAGGATAAACTAGAAGAGTTGCATCAGAGATAGATCGAGCCATTGATCTAGGATCATGATTGACGAACAACACTTAGTTAAGGTATAAATATGCGAGGAGGTTAAGCTCCAGAAAAATCTCACTTCAGATTTTTCATTTTGAGATTTGAAAGACCCGAAGCCCGAAGAGCTAGAAATCCAAAATGAATAAGGACCATCGGATCTGGAGAACATACGATGACCATTATATCAGGGAGATCTACATCAGTAGACCACATCAACAAGGACACATGTAGACCACGTCATAATATCTACATTAGCAGACCACATCAACAAAGACATATGGAAGATCATGTCAGCAGACCACGTCAGCAAGGACGTATGGGAGAACACGTTAGCAAGGACGTGTGGCAGACCATGTCAGCAAGGACATGTGGTAGACCATGTCATCAAGTACACATGGCATAATGAGATGATGACAAGTGTCAAGAGGAAATTGGCACGTGCCATGTCAACAAGTGACGTAAGCAAGTTACGTCACTCTGGGAGATTTGCTTCGGGAGTTTTACCACCAAGAAATGTCCAAAGTCTTGAAGTCCTGAAGGACGAAGGTCCGAAGTCACTCTCATCCATTGATGTTAGATACATTTTGGGAGTTAGGAAAACTGTTAGATCTAAGAGAATAACATGTGCCACATGACAAGATCCACGTCAACAAGACTACGTCAGCAAGAACACATGGAACAGTCAGAGAATGAAAAGTGTCAAGTTGAATCGGCATTTTAGGTACGTGAAAATCATGAATCTAAGTGACACGTGGCAGCTACTCAGATCGTGACACGTCATCAAGTGACGTAAGCAAGTTACATCACTCCAGGAGTTTTACTTCAGGATTTTTACCACCATCACTTGCCCAAAGTCCCGAAGTCCTGAATGTCGAAGTCCCGAAGTGGACATGAGACGTCCGATCTAAATATCACTTTGGGAGTATTCTCGACCGTTGATATACTACAATGGAAGGATAGCGTAAGTGAAAGTATTAAATGACAGCAAGCAGTCTCCACCACTTATGACTTACTCATCAGGTGATCACTCCAGAGGAAAGAAGGGGTTGAGATTTGAAGTCTCCGAAGTCTGGAGACCTGAAGGAGATCTCAACCGTTGATCCTAAAGGTAAATGCTTCAGTGGATTGACATCTCTAGAATATTGACTTATGGAGGAAACAAGGGGTTGATATTTGATATCTCTAAAGTCTGGAGACCCGAAGGAAATCTCTACCGTCGATCTAATGTCGAGTGTACTCTCAATCGTTGATCAAAATACAATGGAAGGATAGTGTAAGCATAATAGCTGAAGTCTCGAAGCAATTGGTGGCCATCCATCTCATTGCTTGAGTAAGTCTTGGTCGTCGAATTAAGCAATGAAAGGATAGATGTAAGGATCGTATATGACCATTGATCTAGTTCTGTGATATAAATGTGAACCGTCTGATCTATTCAGCGAAATCGTATTCAAGAGATTTGAAAGGTTGGAAGTCTCTAAGACCCGAAGGGTGAAGTCTCAAAGTCTCGACAATCGTTCATCTCATCGGGAGATTGAATCATGACCATTGAATTGATAAGCGCTCAAGCACTCATCTCACCTCATGTGAGGTCACCGTCGTTGATCATATGGTAAAGATATTTAAAGGGAAGAATGTAATGTGTCTCTTAAATTGATAAGCTTTTGGTTCTATGCCAATGATCATATGAACATGGTTTGAAGGAAGCACCAATTTATGTAATAACATATATGAAGGAAATCAATCCATACCTTTGATCAATTTCTGAAAGTAAAGGGGATGCCAGGTGTAAAGATGAAGACACAGAATGATGATCTTTGGTGGTCCCAAAAGTTGTTGTAAATGAACAAGTTAGTTATAACTTGTTTCACAAGTTGTCTCAATAACTTAAATAATTTTTTAGCATAAACAAGTATAAATACAACCATGATTGGTTCACTTGGTGTGGTTTGTGTATGGAAGACAATTGGCTTGTGGAAAATAGAGGCTCGCTGAGGAAGAGCGACCTGCAAAGAAAAATGAAGGGGACGCGGACCTAAGGTCCATGCAAATATCAAAGAGAAGAAAAAGTGAAGAAGGTGCAAATATCAGAGGAAAGACGAAGTGAAGAAGGCGGGAATATCAGAGGAAAGACGAAGTGAGGAAGGCATGAATTTCAGAGAGAAGATGAAGTGCAGTAATGAGTGTTGATGGTATACCTCTGATCATGAAACGGAATTGATTCAATAATGGATCACTACTACTAGAGTTGGTTGAACTACTATATGAAATCTATTTAGAAAGACTGTGTTCTATCAGGAAAATGGGTCGTGTGGCAAGCTGGGTCTTGCTTGAGAGTTGGTTCTCTCCGAGGAGTTGGTGCTCCTTACTTCAGTTGGTGCTGATACAAAATAGTTGGTGCTAAGAAAATTCATATTACTATATTCACACACACACACACACACACACATATATATATATATACATATCAATTATTCAAAAGCTTACACAAATGTCTAGTATCTCTTGTCCATTGTGATTATGATTCAATTGTTCTTAATCTGTTCAATTATGTTTTAGCTACTAACTTGAAAGAAGAAAAGTTAGAAAAGTCCACACACTAATTCATGCCCCCCTCTTAGTGTGGGCGGTGTGTTCTACATAGTAAGCATCCCCTATACCTTATCTACCGCAGTGAAAAGTAGATACAAAAATAGAATATGCATTATCAATATAGTGGGCATTCTTCTTTTCTATTTTATAGTCTTCAAGTAAAAGTTTGAGTGTTTTGAACTTAGATAGATAATATTCAATACAAGAGAAATCACTATTATTTAAAGAAATAAATTAGTTTTCAAGTTGGTGGGTTTGAATCTCATTATGTTTACCAAATATAGTTTCTTCCTTAGCTCCAACTGGGTTGTCAATTCCTTGAAGGGGAAACCATGAATCACTAGAGATGGACATTATGATTAATCATCTTTCTTTGTCATGTTTATCATCCCATTTGGATTTCTTTGAGGCATTAGTGGGGGCATTTTATTTTCCCGAGGTAATTTGATAAAGTATTTTACTTCATAGTACATCTTCCATACAATATTTCCATGAGAAGTAGTTTGAATTGATAAAAAAGAATATCAATTGGACTAGCCATATTAAAATATGCAATTAATATGGCTTCAAAAGTATAAAATATGTTTATGTATGGAAATCTCTCAAAATAGGAAATTAAAAAAAATGACACTAGAAATGGACTTTGGATGTCAAAGTTATGCCATTTTTAAGACAAATATAAAGGGTAATTAAGGTGCCATGTTATAGGAGGAGGTCGGCCCATGTGGTGATGGATGCACAAAGATTGCTCAGTAAAAAAAAATCTTTCATTCTCTAACTTTGTCTATAAACTCACTTTTACAAATAAGTTACTTTTACATGAAGTTACTTTATAAAAGTTGCATTTAAAAAGTAATTGAAAAAGGAACATTAAAGTTATTTTATAATGATTCACTTTTATAATTTAAGTGAAATACACTTTACAATAAAATTATGTGATAGCTTAAAGTTACATGAACTTTTTAAAAAGGTAACTTAATGAAAATAAAGACTTCAACTCAAGAATTTTATCTAATAAAGAAACTTTCAACCAAGTGGACTAAAGAAAAATATATAGAAAATGTTATGGAGGATATTTTGTTGTATTACTATTTCCCTCGAAGTGTGTGCTTACCCCCAAAACCCTTATTTTTTCTTGCAAAATTTTTAGCATGGTTGCATATAAAGATGAGTGAAATTTTGAAAAAAAACAAATCCAAAACTTTACAATATTGGGGTTAGATCTCAGTTATCCTACCTAGAAAATGCAAGTTTTCACTCTCTTTTTTATTTCCTAAGATTGCATAAAGTACAAAGCAAAGAGCATACACAAAAAAGTAAGGATATTAGGTTATTCAATAAATGGAAACCTTGACACAATTCAATTTTGTAAGTTTATGGATGATTTTAATGCTTATTCTGGCAGTAAAAATATAAAGGATTTAATTAGGAAAAAATGAGTTCCATGGTTGGGTTTTTTTTTTTGGAGGGAATTGAAATTGTGAAATATTTGGAGGGTTTTCGAATTATGAATTTTTTTTAAACTATAAAATTGGAATAGATTCATATTTTGGAGCAAGGAATAAGTGAACAATTCCAATTAGGTTTGATTCTGCAACCAACTACTCAATGTTGCTTAGAGAACCAGGTATGTTCTTTTTTTTCTTGCATTGAAAATCTGAAATATCATTAACTTTTTTGTATGCTACATTGCTATATTATAGTTAATTTTGACACATCAATGTTTTTTCTTCTCTATAAATAATTTATGGAACACGTGTATGAATTGAAAATGGTCTAGGGAAAAATTGTATATACTTAAAATAGTTTAGGATTAAATGTCTAGACTAAAATAATTTAGGATAGACATATATGATCTGTAATTGATCTATCAAATTTTCCAGACTTCTATCTGGAGAATTAATTCTAATTTCTACTTTTCATGTAATATTCATTCACATTTAACTTGTAGAATTTCTAGTGTTCATTATTACATATTAGTAATTGTGAGATTGAAAGGGATTGCATTGACATTATTGATGAGAGTCTAAGATGATTCTTTTATGTGGAAATGCAACATATTGATTGTAACTTTTTTCAATCATTTTCTTTTAGGTGTAGTTTCTTATGTCAATAAGAATTTGATCTTGTAATAACAATGTGAAAGAACCAATCTAATACAAAATTTAAGTATTATCTATCACATATAGATTGTCTTATGAAAAATGCAAGCATATTTTTAATGGGAACATGAAAATGGAAGTCCAAGGTGATTCATTTTTTTAAAAGATGTAATGTTATCAATGCTAACATTACCTAATCATGTGCCTTTAATTATTTTTTATTCTATCCATACAAAGTTAAGCTTGTAACAACAATGTGAACAAATTTTACTTGTCAAGTATTCTTAGTACATTACTGTATTTTTTATTAAAATTGTTGATCATGCAAATACACTAGTCCATGAGTGTTTTTATTTTATTTTTTATGCATTGGGGTCATTTTTCATTTAGAGTTGGAAATGTTGAATAAACTTTCATTTTGGAGAAATGTATAAAGTGAAAAAACATGCAAAAATAAAGAAATAGAAGATAAGTAGGAAAATGGAGGAATGAAGACAATGGAAGAATTTTTGACAAATTGTAAGGTTCAAATGTGCAAGAAGGTTTTTCTTATAACAAAGCAACATGTTTGTTATGTTAGAATATAAATGCATGGAAAATTAGATATTGTGAACCTCTATCCTTAAAGGGGGAAACACATACATTAGAGGTGTCAAAATCCAATTATGGAAGAATAAATGTTTGATAGTAGGATCATAATCATGTTACAATGTTCAGGTGTAATTATAGAGCTCTCACAACCATTCACTAATTTTAATTGTTTACTAATTACACTATTGATATTCTTTATGATTAAAATTCTAACTATTATTGTTAAAGTATAGTATAACTTGTTTTGAGGAATCCTATCAGAGGTATTCAGACCCCAAGCTTGGTTTGTGGATGCTACTACCTTATATGATACAAATATTCATCCATGTATCAGTATGTAAATAGTTGCATATCGTTCAACTTATTGACATTAAACATGGTAACTATGGTAAGATATAAACAATAAAAAAAGGATAGATAAAAATCATACTTTCGCTAGGATATACAATCTCTTGAATACTCATTTTTTGGAGATAATTGTAATTTATAACTTTCTAGCAAGATGTTTAGGAGAGATCAGAAAAATCTTATACCTTAGACCACATTTTACCTCAAAAATCTGTTTAGGAGAGATCTGTAAAATCTTGAACTCTAGACCACATTTTACCCTTGAGACATCATTGAGGACACTATTCATTGTCCTTTTAATTTCATAGGCTAGAGGGGTATATGTCACAATTGCTAGGCATATAAGTTTGAATAGGCTTATTCTCTTGATTTTTCCTAGCCATGTCAGCAAAAAATGCATTTATGGGAAATGAATTGACCATGATTGCACTTTACATGGAGTGCAAAGAGGCATAAATATTTTTGTCAATGTGAAGCAAGTTTTTGAAATTTTTTGTTTCATTTGTTGTGAAATTTTATTGTTGGTGAAACTAAAGAGAACTAATGCTTGAGAAATATTGCAATGGATGTCCAATTATTGTATCCCTAAAAGAAAAATCTCAATACATTGGTTTGAATCCCTCCCAAAGTATGATTATAGTTTTTTCTATGATTTCACTCTTTGTATCCACATGGAAACTTCTTCACATTGAGACAATTTATTTCTTATGTAAATAACACAACAATGTGAACTATAATTTTTCATCAATGTTCATAAAATAAACTTTCCTTGATTGTTTTGTTGTTGTTTCTACTTGTGCCCTATCTAAAATCAAAATGAAAATGTGGCCACACAACTTGAATGTCTCAACATTTTGATCATTCAGTAGGGGAAATTCATTGTGTACAATCAATATGTATAAAAAAATGAGAGTAAAGAAAAAAGAAGCCACAATTGCAGTAGATCTTCCCATAACCCTCTACACACTTTGAAATTTCTAGGGGTAGGACAAATTATCTAGTTAGTTGAGAAAACAACCCTTGAAAGACAAATGAGACATTGTTATTTTTGTTATCTCTATCTCAAGTCACCCTATCCAAATGGGAAAAGTAGATAGTTGGGTTACCCTAGAGGAATCCATTAGGCCATTAAATCCATGATCAAGATCCTCTAGTAAGTGATTGGACCATGTTGGGAAACTAATGGTGATGCTCCCTTTGCACCTAACTCGTGTGATATAATGCATGTGACTGAAGAGAGATTATTTTTTGTCAAAATTTTAGAATTTCATGGATGTGTTTGGTGAGAAAGTATCCTTGAAACATTTTGTTCCTAAAAAAGGAACTTGGTTATTTTCTCATGATTTGTAGTTTGGTCAATGATGGCCTACCTTTTGTATCCATCCTTCATGCACAAAACCTTGTAATGATGCTCATATCCCACATATAGGCTAAATATTCCCTATAGAGGACTTGTGGTGTTTTAATGTCTCTTTCATTTCCCTTAATCCCTATAAGCTTCATTTAGGGAACAACTCCATTTTACTCCTCCCCATACCATGTATAAGGCCCCAAGACCCACCCGAGTCTCTACAATCCTTCTAATTGCACCCATATCCCATACACATGCCATAGATTCCCTTTATAGTCCTTGAATGGTGGTTCAATTCCTCATTCATGGCGCTTTAGCACTAGAAGTGCAATTTAGGAAATGATTCCCTTATTTTCCTCCCCATACCATGCTCAAGGCCCTAAGACCCATCCCCGATGTGTAAAATGTCCTAATGATGCACATATCTCACTCATAGGCCAAAGGCTCCTTCTAGAAGGTGTATGTGGTAGCTTGATGGCTCATTCATGGGGTTTTATCCCTAGAAGAATCATTTAGGAAATAACACCCTTATTTTACTCCCCTTACCATGGTTAAGCCCCTAAAACCCATCCCTAACGCATGAAATATTCTAATGATGCCCATATATCACTCATAGGATAAAGGTTCCCTCTAGATGGTGTATATGGTCACTTGAGGGTTCATTCATGACCCTTGAGACCTAGAAGCTTCATCCAAGGCTTAATGCTATTGTTTTCCTCCCCTGACCATGGTCAATGCTCCTTTAGTCAAGAATATCTAGAAAAGGCATAGTATAACATTGTCATCCATCAAAGAGTTGGATGAATACCATAAGTGATAGGTCAGAATGTGCGTGGACATGTCTTCTCCCAACTTTCCATCAAACTTTGACATGTTTGATGGCAACTTGGCAAGTATGGCTGACCATAATGAGTCGTGGAGAATGGGGTAATTTGTTAAACGTGACAAGTTTGGTAAGTATAATGTTTCCAATAAAGGCAACGACATGTTGGAAACATAATACTAGGTAGATGATGACACATATTGTAAACTAGATGGACCTTGAGGTCCCCCCAAGTTCATGTTTATGAATGGATTTGAAGTTCAAAAATGGTTATTTCCCTAAAGGAACGAAGCACTCCCAGGAGCGTGACTACTCTCAAGATTGTACATGCCCCTAGGAGGATTTCCTTTGGGGATAAAGGGACTCCTAGAAACATTACTTCTTCTAGGAAAGTAAATTCCTTCAAAAGGATTACCTCCAGGAGAAGACATTGAACTTAAAGGAATATTGTTTCCTTGACCATAAATATCCCCAAAGAAATAACTTCCAGGACTAGAAATGTGGATAAAAGGATAACCACCCCACTAAGCACAATTTTCCTAGGGGGAATTCCCCCAGGAACAACGATTTGATTGGAAGGCTCACTACTCCCTAGACCATAAGTGCCCCTAGGAACATAGGTAAATGTGGAAGGATTAGAGATTCTAGGAATCAATGTGCTAGCCCATGGGATGTTAAATCCCCCCAAAAAATTATTTCCCCTAGCCTTTATACGAGTATCCCCAAACCCACTATATACATTCCAATCAGAAGGAAAACTGGCATTTGGCATTACTAGGATGCCTATAAGAATGTTGGATATGGAAGGAGATCCACTTTTGATGTTAAAACCAAGGGAATACCCCCACTGTATGGAGATACAAATGTGGTCATTGCAACTAATGGGATGGGTGTGCTAATGCTAGGTATACTAGTGGAAGGAAAAACAAACATAGTTGACATCCCCCAAATGGAGAGACCTAATGAAATGGGAATATATAGTGTAGTTCCAATGGCACTAATGCATGGTAGGGAGAACAACACTAGGGTTCCCCCTATAATATTCTTCGATGGGCTTGAAGGCTCAACCATACTAGAAAAAACACTTTTCCCCGACATGATGTGAGGATCACTAAACAAAGAAAAGGGCTCACTGAATAGTTCCCTAACTTGGATGAGTATGGGGTCGTTAGGACTATTCAAAGGAGGGTTAAAATTAGGTGAAGGAATTTCATCAACCACTTCCACTTCTATGTTATCACTCTCCCCAGACCTTCTGTCAAGCTCTTTAAACTCTCTGTTACCTACCACTTTATGCTTAAGAGGTGATTTTTCCTCCATCATAGGCACAAGTCCTCACTGGTGACGAGACTAACAAAGTGGTTGTTTAACCACAATGAATAAAATGTTTTATAACAAAGAAAAAAATAAACATAGGACTGACGTAGACTCAAAACTAAAGAGAACACCCCTAACAAATATAAGCTATCAATAAGCAATACCAATGGATCAAGGGACCTCTCGAAAACCAACCCTCCAGGGGATGTCAAGTTCCAAAAAGATTGTCTAGTGAAGGTCTAAGGAATAGCTACAATAACCCACACATAATAGCCCTGACCAGTGTAATTACCCTTTATTAAGGTGGGCACACTCCAGGGGAACTGAACCAAAGTTTCAACATCTGCCTTAGGTACTAGAGGCACTTCCCACCTGCAGTCACCTCTGTATCTACCTACGAAATACCACGATGGTTACCATCTCACAATTGGTGATTGGGTGAATAATTGAAGGTTCAACCACGCATATGGGTAGGGAAGATAAGCTTGAATCCTCAAGAAGTGTTACCTCTTAGGAAGGTGTGGCACTTCTGAGACCCCCATACACGTAGTAGTCAAAGTGATCTAGCAAACACCAAGATAACTAGGGAAGGGATATCACCCTACTTTCCCTAATGTGACCTCATGATTGACTCTTGTATTAGAGGAGATTCCCTACACACACATTGTGATCATGGATTTGAGCACTCTCTAGTGACTTCTAGGTTCAGTTTAGGTGGCCTTGGATATTTTACACTCCAATCCTACACCAAGGCCCTAAATCCTATCTATGTTGGTTTTATATTAAGGAAAGGACTCTAATTGATTTTAAATTAAGTGTTATTTTTCTTATGCGTGTTTATTAGGAAAGGGAATGAATGAAACTTCAATGATGTTCTTGACTCTTTTCCAATCCAAAGAAGAGAAATATGTATGCAAAAGATGCAACTTTCACTTTCGAAGAACTCTAACTAAGGAAGGGAAGACAAACTTTTATTTTTCATTTTTTTCCAATCAAAGAGACAACCTCACAATCACGCAATAACCATGCAAGACAAGCCAAAGAAATGAAAAAGATTCTTAAGTGAAAAAACACATCAATGCAATCTCTTTCAAAGAACTCAAAAGATTTACCCTAACAATTTTTTTCTTTTTTTGTTTATTTTCAAAATGCAATTTTCTTCTAATCTAAAAAATGAAGTGCATATCAAACCAGAAAACAACAAGAAAAGGGTTGTAGGATATTGGTATTGATGCACCAAAGCACACTCCAATGTCTCTACATGATAAAAAACACAATACTTGGAAGAAATACTTAGCAATGCAAAACATTTAGACGCTCACAAATGGGATGCAAAGTGAAAAGAGACACACTACTAGATACAAAATGATCAATTGAGAATGCTTCCAAGATCACCAATCACTAGACAACATGCAACCAAAACACTCAAAAATACCTAAAAATCACTTCAAACTCGAAAAAAAAATAAGAGGATCAAATAGAGAAGGGATCTATGCTATCAAACCCCTAACAGGATTGCAAGACTAGGAAAAGTTCAAATATAATCAAGGAAAATCATAAAAACTTGAAAAAAAGTGATCTATAGGGGCAGTCGTAGCCCAGTAGGTATGAAACTAGTGACC
Source organism: Picea engelmannii (assembly GCA_009831015.1). Taxonomy (NCBI): domain Eukaryota; kingdom Viridiplantae; phylum Streptophyta; class Pinopsida; order Pinales; family Pinaceae; genus Picea; species Picea engelmannii. The sequence continues at coordinate 1,001,916 of ML776696.1, forward strand.
GCCTACAGGTGGTCATGGCCTAACATTTATGCAGCTCACGATTGTTCACTTCAGCGTGAACTAGTCAGTCACGATTGTTTGCAAAATTTGAGGGAAAAGGCCCAGATCTGGCCCAGGTATGATATCTTTGAAATATCTAATCTCTCAGGGAGTGATGAGGAATAATGATAGACTACACAAACATATTTCAAAGGTAAATAAGCAAGGTAAATAAAACTAAGGAAGAATCAAAGATCCTTACCTAGTAGATTCATTGTTTATATTAGCAGATAAATCTCACATACGGATAAACCAAAACTCCCTTGGATATTTCCTTGATCTAATAAAAACAATGGGATAGATCACTACACAATTTTTCCTAGATCTACTGGATTCATTCGTATTCAATAAATAATATATAATGGAATACCTTGGAATCAACAGTTGTCCTTACATATCCTAGACAATTTAGCTCCAAAGATACATCTCCAGCTCCTGCAACTTGCTTCCCACACATAAGAAACACCAGATACCAATCCTCAAACCTTCTTAAGCATTAGGAAATCACAGATCTAGTCTAGATATAATCTAGTCTACTCAAGGAAAGATCAGATCTACCATGAAAAGACAAATACAATAGATTTGGGAAGGCGAAAACCACATATATCTATATATAAAGAAAATAAAGACTGAATACATAAACATAGTCATGCCTTGATTCATGACACATTCCTCCTTGGTGCTTTCTCTAGCTCCTTCATATCCCTTACACAAGCAAGGATGACCTAAGATGAAGACTAGTCTCTATGGAAAATCTCCTCTAAAAATATTGTACCATGTTCATGTAAATGATTCTTCCTCCTCTTTCCCATGGAAATTCCTTCTATATATAGATTGATGGAGAAGGTTGGAGGATGTTTCTATATCTCTAGAACTTATTGAAACTTGACTAGATTGAGAGTTCCTAAGATCATATCATGAGAGAAACAACTCACCCAGCGTTGATCTCCTAGAAAATGACCAAATCTAGAAGGTACAGGGGTGGTCATGGGATAGTAGTGCTGCAACTAGCGGTCGGTCATGGAATGTCAATTGTGCAGATAGTTAGATCGTGTTCTATCAAGAATTTTAGGTGCATCCATCCTTAAAAAAATCATTGAAATCCAAGGTAGATGAGTATGTCTCAATAGTGAAGAATCAATGGGCCCTCCATGAGTCACTAGGGTGGAAAATAAGTTTGTAACAATATGTTACCAAAAGAAGAGGTCGACCAAGGGAAAATGATTCTTTTGATGTTCCTAATTTGGGACCACATATCATAGTCTTTCAATTCACCCCAGTTGGAGGGAAATAAAATAGTTCACCCTAGTTGGAGGGAAAAATAATAATTCACCCCAATTAGAGGGAAAAACAATCGATTATTTTTCTCCATTAGTCCCCATTGAGCAATATGACCAACAAAATATTGGTTTTTCTTTAGAATTACTAGTTCTTGTACAACTAGATGATCATTCATGTTCTTTTAATGTACAAGAGGACATTGAACATGGTAGAAGGGATGTGGTTCATTGTTTAGGAAAAACACATTATATCTCAAGAAGTGACAAGGATGGTTTAACTGAAGAGTTAAAGAGGGAAAACATAAATGGACGAATCTTATTAGTTGGTATTCTCGTAAACCAATTGATAATGTGGAAGAAGGTGACGTTATTGGTGAAATTGGGAACTACTTAAGAAACAATTTTTCTACAATTTCTAAAGTTGAAGATCTAATTGAGCATTTAGATGGAGTTCTTGAAAATATTCATTCAGTTGTTGTGGGCGATATCTATAAGAAATTCACTCCCGGAAACATGGCTTCAATGTTTATTGAATCAAGTATGACTCATAAGGTATTACAATGTCTAAATCACATTGACAATCATTGTTTATTTAAGGGAGTTAATGCAACATCAATTTGTGAGGAAATAAAAATATGGAGCAATGAAGTTGAGAAATTTAATATGGGTTGAGAAAGAATGGTTGGTTTTACCTTTTGGGTTAGGGTCAAAGAGGTAAGGGAATATGCTTCCTATATGGTTGAATCCTATGAGAAGAGATTTGGTGAAATGGTTGAAGATGTGGCTTTTAAGATTGGTATTGATTTTTGTCTCCATTATGATAGAGGTGGACATGTATGTGAGATATTACTTGAACATTTATAGGATAATGGTTTAATGTTCTGTATAAGCATTGGAAAATGGGATGGAAAATAAGAATACAAGTAGGTTATAGCACATGTTGTTGATTTGGAATATGAGGACCACTTAAGGAAACAAATAAACATGATTTGTAAAAATGGGATTATAATGATTGATGGTAGAGTAGTGAATGTAAAAGTGATTGAGTGCCATGATCATATTGCAACTTTCCAGTTAGTATGTCATGGAAAAGTGTCATCAATGGGGAATAATTTTTTATCTATGGTGCACATGTTAAAAAAGAAATAAACACATTGTGACAAAATAACATTCTATTCAAGAAGGATATATAATCAATTTAGCTGCAAAGTCGCATTCAATATCATCAAAATTATTTTTGGTAAGTTTTATTAATTAAATTGGTGTATTGATTTTTATGTTTTTAATAATTATATGTCAATCCTTATGTAATTGTACATCTCATGAATTGAACCCTACATTAGATTCAAGTGAAGGATGGCTAGACCAAGTTGATATTTGCATCATATATGTAGATACAACTTTACATGGTAGTTAATTGTTTGTTGTTAAGAACTATCCCATAGATCAGTCAAATGATGACAGGGTGCATGTTTTTCCTCTTAATGTTCATTTAAAATTGAATTCATTGTTTCACTAATATATAAATGTAACTTGCTGAAATTATAGTTGACACCTGGGATCAATGTTCAATTCGTCATATTGTGATCGTCATGATGGAATTCAAATTATTTTGAAAATGTTTTGTAAGGTTCAAAGAATAACACAAGAGTTTGATAAGAAAAATCCAACTAAGGGACTCAATAGATCAAAGTTCACTCAACTTCGGGATGAGCTAGAAAGAATTGGACTTCCATATAAGCTAGGGGAATCAATTCATCGTAAAATAAATGAGTACATGGATCTCAACTATGGGCAATCTGATGCAGCAATTTAAAAAAAAATCTTTAGTCGATGTGACGGAATTTTGAAGGTATAATATTTTTTTTATATTATTGGAAAGTTGGTTTCCATTGATGTCAAACCTTGGAGAGTGATCTTGGAGATTGATATAGATTGATGACAACCCTTGGAGAAGTACAGAAGTTGTTAAGCCCTAATATTGTCTCATTACCCCTTAATTGGGGCATATTATATTAGTAATGTTATTTTATTTATGTCGGCTTTAGGCCATTAGTTGTAATTATACCTCCTAGTCTCCTATATATACCAAGGAGACATTTTCATTTTGAATCATCTTGTACTTGAACATTTAAGTGGGGTAAAAGGAGGTTTCCCCCTCAAAGAGGTTTATTATCTGAAATTATCTCTTTTTCAAGGCGTTGAGTACTTTTTCTGAGGTTTTTCTATGTTGTATTGATATTTGGTTCTTAACATATGGTATCAGAGCTCAAGGTCTTCGGGTTTCGCTGCTACATCTGAGACACCTTGGCATTTTCGCTATAACTATTTTTCTAAAATGTTTCAGAAGGAATGGCTTCTAGGACATTTATTATACGGATCAAGGTACGTTGGGTTAACAATTCATCTCCTGAGGCCTTATACTTTCGGAGATACATCCTATACAAGATAGGGTTCTGAAATCATCCTGAACTGAGTCATTGCGTAATTTTCTCTATAAAAACTTTTATGTAACATTTCAGACCTTGAACTCTGGAGGCTATTTACAAAAATTAGTAAGGTAATTGTGGTAAAAATTTCATATTATGGGTCATCTTAAATTTGTAGATACACCTTGTGTACAATAGGGTATCTAACTAGTCCTATTGACTAGTCTCAAGAATGTGTTCCAGGTAAAACAATCATAACTTCTTCCTAGAGTATCCAAGTTGAGTGGGACTGGTTTCATTGGATCGTGGATAGTCTGTAGTATTTCTGGTGCAAGTTTCATAATTTTATGTTAATTATTTTGAGCAGGGAACGCTATACAAGTGATATCTCTTGGAAAAGAAAAAAATCAGCAAGTTGTGGGGAAGTTACCATAAATTCCACTTGGCACATCCAATTTTAATCAGACTTGTGGCATTGCACAGAAACAATATCAGAGAAATACATAAAATAAATTTTCATACCCAGAAGGGTTGAAACTTTGGAGATACAACATAAGAAATATTGTCTAGCAGAACCACCTCAAAATCAAGGTTCAAAAGTAATACTTGGCCAACATGCCACCCAAAAAGGGAACTTATACACCAAATAAGCCTCTAGACGATCCTACTTGGACTCTTGATGAAGGTGAATAAATTCATAGGGACATAAATGATTTACAAAAGAAGAAAGTAACAAAATATGAACTACAAGAGATGATGGAGGGTTTAAAAGGGGAGATCATGGAAGTATTGAAAAATTTCTTAATAGAGAAGACACCTGAAAGTGAAAATGTATCCCATGAAATTCATGATGAGGACACAAGAAAGGTAAATCAAGAATGGAGAAACTCCAACTTTGGTTTGAAGACCAACCACGTTCCTAATATTGATATGAGGAAGTTTGATGGGAAGGACCCAATCACATGGATACTTCAGATGGAGCAATT
>ML776696.1:1009969-1024108 GCA_009831015.1 Picea engelmannii
TTTTAAGACTACAACCATACAAACAGATGTCCCTCAAGCAAGCCAAGAAGGATAATAAATTATCACCAAAGTACTATGGCCCTTATAAGGTGTTGCAAAAGATTGGTACTATGGCATACAAATTGGAGTTGCCCGCATCTTCATGAGTGCACCCAATTGTCCATGTTTCATGCTTAAAGAAGGTTATAGGAGACAAGATCCCAGTTCAAACTATATTTCCAGAACTTGACAAGGAAGGAAAAATCATATTGGAGCCTGAAGCCATCACTGACACAAAAATTTGCCAACTGAGGAATAGATCCATTTTAGAGTATCTCATTAAATGGAGGAAAATACTAGGTGAAGATTCCACTTGGGAAGATGAGTCTTTTATACAAAAGCATCCAGAGTTACTCAAGCGTTGCAGACAACACTTGTCTCAAGGGGAGGGGCATGTTAAGCCCTAATATTGGCTCATTACCCCTTAATTGGGGCATATTATATTAGTAATGTTATTTTATTTATGTCGGCTTTAGGCCATTAGTTGTAATTATACCTCCTAGTCTCCTATATATACGGAGGAGACATTTTCATTTTCAATCATCTTGTACTTGAAAATTTAAGTGGGGTAAAAGGAGGTTCCCCCCTTGAAGAGGCTTATTATCTGAAATTATCTCTTTTTCAAGGCGTTGAGTACTTTTTCTGAGGTTTTTCTATGCTATATTGATATTTGGTTCTTAACAGAAGCCCCAGAGATGTGGGTGATATTGTTGTACAACTGGTTATCATTTGTATGATTGAAATTGATGATGAGTTAGTTGAGTACATTTGATATAGTCTACATGTATCCTTGGATGTGTGGTTATGGGACCCGAGGTTGATTAAGTAATAAAGACATGAAGGACATTGAAATTGCAGGTAATACTATCATAGATGGATAGTACACGTTGTTCCATTTCTGGTGATATGTGGTATGCCACATGGATCCTCACAGTTAGGGAGATATGGCCTTGTATAGTTGGAATCCTTGAAGAGTGGACAAGAAGCCCCTAGTTTGTTATAAGTCTTGGTCAAAGGGGTAAATTTATTGTAACAAGAAAACCCCAAAAGAACTAAATTAAGGAAAGGAGTTAGCTAGCACAAGTATAAATACACCTAAAATATTCATTCATAAGTACACTCACACTCTTATTCATTACTTATCTTTCTTTTGATCTAGTGATATTTTGGTAAGGTTGTAGCATCATTTTATGAGGTAGCAAAGAAGGGTCAACGACGAAAATCTTGGAGTTTAAGAAAAACCCTATTTTATGAGGTATACATGAGTTGCAAGCCTATAAGGGATCATATGTATGCAGGTTGTAGTGGAGGAAAGAGAGTATATACACGGGGTGTAGAAGGGAAATTCGCATACATCTAAAAATCTCATGAAAATTTGAGATAGCATGATGGTACTAGGTTGTTGAAGGTTTGAAGAAGCTATAGGTTAGTTTATAGAGTAACATAACAACTACAGGATCAAAGATAAGGGTTAAGGCTTATGGTTCTTGTGTTATGGTATATACATGGTGATGATAGTATATGTTATGGTATATTCATGGTGATGATAGTACGTGATTTGGTGCATCTTGGTAATGTTATGGTACATTGATTAGAGGCATTACTGGCTAGTTTGGTTTTTGGTTTAGTTACATGTTATGGTGCATACTTCAGGTTTGAGGTTGTATATTGGTGATATTGAGGAGCATGTTTGAGGCATGTATTTGAGGACCTTGGTATATGACTTCAGGAACATCATTGGATGTATGGTGCATGTTGATTGAGGTCTACTTGTTGAGATACATTGGTGGTAAATATCTTGGATACATTGGCACATGGTTTATGGTAGTTGGTTGAGGTACACGATTAGTATTACTTGTTTAGCATATCTTATGGTACATGGTGTATGGTATGACATGGTATATGGTTGAGACACATTTCATGGTAGATGCTTGAGGCATATGGTACAGGTTGATGTACATGGTTGATATACATAGTTGATGTACATGGTTTATATACACGGTTTATTTGCATGGTATGATATATGTTATCGTATATCATTGATGTGCATGGTTGGCACATGTTATGTTACATGGTATGGTACATGTGTTAATGTACATTTTTGAGGTGCTTGGTTGATGCACAATCTGGTACATGTGTTGGTGCATGGTTAACACACTTGTTATGGTACATGGTTTATGGTATAGGTTGTGGGGCAGGTTGATGCATGGTACATGTTGGTACTTGGTTGAGACACATATCGTGTGATGGTATTTGGTGATGTTGGTACATGCTTGGTAGAGGCATGTGTTGGTGATTTTGGACATCTAGTTTAGAGGTGTCCTTGGTATATGATCCATGTGAGAGGATCTAGTTGAGTATTGGTTATAGTGACAGGTTGGACAGGTTGATGTGACAGGTTGGACAAGTTGATAAGTGACAAGTTGATGTGACAGGTTGGATATAGTGACAGGTTATAGGTTGAGGTGATAGGTTGGATATAGTGACAGGTTGGATACAGTGACAGGTTATAGGTTGATGTGACATGTTTGATATAATCACAAGTCAGATACAGTGAAAGGTTACAGGTTGACGTGACAGTAGCAGTGATAGTGACAGTGAAAATGACATAGTCTATGATAGTTGTTCTACACGTATATTTCAGGGCGGCGGGAAGGGGAAAGAAAAGGGTATTGTAGCCTCCTTCCAATTGGAGACGGAGCAATAGGGGGTTGGATCTTCCTTCATGTTGGAGCTTAAGAACTAGGTGGTTGTATCCACCTTCCGGTTGGAGTCGAAGAACCCAGGGGTTTGTAGCCTCCTTCTGGTTGGAGCCAAAAAATTCAAGGAGTTGTAGCTTCCTTCAGGTTGGAACCTGTAAATAGGGAGTTGTATCCTCCTTCCAGCTGCAGCTGGAGAATTTGGAAGTCGATGCTTCCTATGAATGAATTTTGGATATATATATATAAGAAATCATTATGTGGTTTTCTCCCATTTGGGTTTCCACGTAAATACTGGCGTAGTGTGTTCTTGATGTGATGTTGTTGTGATGTTTCTTATTTTTACATGCTTATGATATATATATATATATAGAGAGAGAGAGAGAGAGAGAGAGAGAGATATTGGATGCATTCATAGATGATACATTGATGATATACTGTTGAACATTGTTGTTAAATTGAAAGAATATATATTGTGGTTAAAAGTGGTATAAAGTGCTCATACTGATTCATCCCCCCCCCCCCTCAGTATTACAACATAAACATATATAATTATTATTGACCTATGGTAATTATTTTTGAATTAATAGTCATTTTAAATTTTAGGTTATTAAAGATCTACTAGATGAAGAAAAATAGAAAAACGTTGGTGAGGATGTGGGGAGCTTACAGAGAATTCGACACTTTGCAATTGTAAGGATTTATAGGAAGTGATGCTTTTATGTATGAGGAAAGGTACAATTATCTTTCATGTAATATTATTGCAATTTAATCATGTATTTAGTAGGTGGGTTCTTATTTTTAGTCAACATGTGGAGCATTCATTGTAGGACTGGACAACTTGCAGGTGAGTGGCTTTGGTTGTGTTCCTCTTGTTTAGAAGATGAGATGGTTCCTTACATATATATTCAAAGGGAACATTCTATTCAGATGATTAATGATTTCCATTCTCATACCTTGGGTCATTTAAGAAATGAGGTAATGGAATGTAAACATAGGGAGATGAAAATTTTGAATACTAATCAATGAACACGATAAGGTTTTATTGGTATGGATTATCTAAACACATTTGACCATGATAAAATGTGTCTTGTTAATGATATGAGTGCGCAATTGTTCAAGCTAGTGATGAGATGAAAAGGTATCTTACAAAAACAAAAACAAAGAAAATGTGTCCCTCCAATTATTAAAATCCAACCTTGGTTTGAATATGAAAAGTCTTTGACTACAATTGATATGGATACTACAATAGAGTTTGTCTCTCATTTATCTTATGTCACTCCACATCAGGTGAAACAATATAAAAGATACTTAACTTCACAACCAATTGCAAGTCATTTTTATGTATAACCGATATCCATTCGATTTCCATTTAAGATCTTAAGCAATTTCAAATTTTACTTTTTTATGTTCATGCTTGCAGAAAAAATTTATTCCTTGTTCAAGGCCAATAAGAAAATATGGTGAAGAGGCCTATATTGAATCACATCAATATGGAAGATCCCATAATAAGGGACAAATAGTTCATGCACCGTTACTTTCCGCTTCACCAAACACTACTACTAAAACACACCAAAGTGTTGTTGCATCTACTAGTGAGTTATATGGTACTTATCCACATTAAGTCTTTAAGATCAATATTGCTATTTTTTCATGTAAACTAACTTAATTATTAATATTAACATTATTTTTCTATTACGGAAACATTTCATGAACAAAATATTTATTGTAAGTGAAATGATCAAGGGAAAAGCAATGTTACACTTTGAATGAAAGATGAACTTATTTCAAATAACCTATTGAAAGTACTGACACAAAGGAAAAGAACTACGATTGTGATTAAGAGAAAAAATAAAAAGAAAAAATGTGAGAACCAATCTTCAATGGTTTATAATCAATGGAACTGATGGAACATTGTCTTATATATGTATAACACATCATATTTTATCATTTCATTTTTATGCAATTGAGATGTTTATTTCAGTTCAATTTTATTCATATGTGGCCTTATTATTGGAGGATAATATGTATCAAATTGTGTAGTTGGACACTTTTGTATGTTGGGCACCATAAATTTCCATACAACGATCTCTTCCAATACCATCATTGTTTACATCATTCATGCTCTACAATTCTAGTTTCATTGCTAGGAAGGAATCCAACATTCAAGCATGTAGTGGAACCCTCATGGATGGAAATTACACTAATAAGCCAATAATTTTCAAGCATGAGAGCATGGGATTGATGGATGGAAATGAAATTTAAAACCTTTCTCTCCATTGTATAAAACATTGCATTGCATTTACTTGACTCGATTTGATTTTTTAGAAATGTTTTTCCGGAGTTTATGAAGATTTTCCATGCATTTTTGTTTCTGGAAATTCCATTTCCAACACTATTATATGCTTATGTTTGAATCTCATCAAAGTAATTTTATTCTTACTTTCCCAAACATGTTTTTTAGCATGGTCCATATTCACTATGAGAAATTTTTATGGCTCTTTCGTGGCTACCCATTCCATTTACTCAATTAAACTTACACATACACCTAATCTTAAGAGAGAAACTCGAAGAAAAATTAAACCAAACCATTAAATGGAAATAATGAAGGGAATGGCACCATTCTAGCTTTTATCGACAAACCTTTTTGCATTTTAGAATTGTTAGTCCAGTTGGCAAAGATAACATCCAACAATCCTGTAGGATGGAATCTCTTCCCATGAGCCTTTGGTCTTGACTTAGATACCGTTTTTCTTCAATTCTTATCTCTAGGCTTATAAATTTTGAAGCAATGACAAAAAGAATTACGGAAAAATGATCTTATCTCATGTTGAATTGTGCATTTTTTTCCAAGATATTATTTTTGTTGATAGGACATGAGACCATGCAAGATCCTTAGAGTGACTTTAGCCCCACATATTGGATGTTGAGTTATTATGTGGCAATTTATAGAATGAACATGTTAGTCAAAATGTCTTTCATTGTCTAGGATTATTGACAACTAGGTTCCAAGTTTGTCCTATCTGACATGCCAATATTGCCAATGTTTTCCCCTTTTCCACGTGTGTTTCTAATCTGTACAATTATTTAAGGGAAATATATTTTAATAGGTTGGGTACTTTTGGAAAAACTATTTATTGGAGCTTGCAAAGAGTCGATGGTGGTGGTGGTCACTGAACTTCTATTAGATGGATCACTGCAAAAACACATGACAGATTTATGGCCAAAGCACTTAGATATACATGTTGCTCTTAGTTTTTCACTGGACATAGCTCAAGTTATCGAGTGTTTACATGGAAATGTAATTATTCACCATGACCTTAAGCCTGGTATGTTTTTTATGTATCCTACATATTTTACTTCTTGAGTATTCTTAGTACATTAGTGTATCCTTTATTGAAGTTATTGATCATTGAAGATTGAATATTGGTTCGAATCCCTCCCAAAGTATGATTATAGTTTTTACTATGATTTCAATCTTCATATCCACATGGTAACTTCTTCACATTGAAACATTTTATTGGTTATGTAAATAACACACCGATGCAAACTAGTAGTTGAGAAAACATCCCTAGAAAGACAAATGACCCACTGTTAATTTTGTTATCTCTATTTCAAGTCACCCTATCCAAATGGGAAAAGTAGATGGTTGGGTCTGTTGAGATTTGGGTAGCTTGGAAAGTGGTCCCCTTGTGTTTGTGAGTCTCTAAACACAAAGGAGGATACTATTACCCTCATTAATTTACTTTATGATTCTAATTTCTCTTTGACTTAGGAGATTTAAGTCAAAAGTGAAATAAGTCACTTAAGTCATTAAAGTGACATTCAATTAAATTTTGTTGGTGAGTTAGAGGACGTAAAGCAAACTATGGAAAGTGGGTTTCCTAAGTGAGATTTTTGGATTAGATCTCACCCATTGATTAGACTTGGCTATATTGGATCTAGGCCATTGATATTTTAGGGTTTGGCCAAAGAGAGGCTAAAGGAGGGAATAGGGAAAAGATGAGATTCATTCTTCACTTGAGAGGAGAGGAGAAGGATGAGAGCACTCGGGTGCATTTCTTGAGGAGAGGAGGGTGCACAAGGTTGAGAGTTTGATATTTGAGGTGTGGGAAGGCGCATAGCTTGGAGGAAGGTGCTTACATGGAGGATGAGGCACTCACATGAGCTAAGGAACATTCCTAGATTGAGGGCGCACTTGGAGGAGGAGAGGTGCACATCTTCAAGGAGGGAACGTTGTATCTATGAGAGGATTCATGGAGGAGGAAGGGTGCATTTCTTGAGGGGAGACCTTAGTGGGAATCTAAGGGTGCAGTTTCATTTATATGTGTCTTGCTAAAGGAGGGGCGCACTAAGGAGAGGTGCACACCAAGCCATGGAGGAGTGTGCACTTGTGTAGAGTGTGTTAATTCCAAGGCAAGAGGGAAAATATTTCAAAAGGGTTTCAAGTGGGAAAATTCAAAGGCAAAGCATATCAAAGGAAAAGGAAAAGGCACAAGGGAAGAGGACCAAAGGCTATCAAAACAATAGGGGCGCACCAAGGCAAAGAATGCCTTGCTTCAAAAAGATAGTAAAGACATCGTCAAGGGACTCCAAGGCTTCTGAGAAGGGTTGCTATTGTAATAGGTTCACCTGTTTATGTTTTCCGTGTTGTACATTTTTCTTTGAGGCCTTATATATACATCTACTCCAAAATGGTTTTCCTCATGGGGGGGGTTTTCCAGGGTCATGTTGACCAAAAAAATATATGTCAATTTCATGCATGCTTAGAAGTGTAAAATCAACATTTAGAGTTGTAAAGATATAGAGGTAGCGTTATTTGTTTTGAGTATATTGCATGTGCTAACATTGTGATAATAAAAAAATTGCAAGGGAACCTCAAAAGGACACTTAACCATCAAAACTGTGAGTAGAAATTACTTGATTGTTTCCTATCCTAAAACAACAACAAAGGAAAGTCTTGAAGATAAAACTTAGATCCCAACAAGAGGTCAAATAAATACCTATTGGGAAGCCTTGTAGTACCTCAGAAAATCTACATGGTATCAGAGCCAATGATGGCTTAGACTTGCTGATTTCAAGCATTCAGTGGACAGTTTTGAGACAACTTAGTGGGAAGATTTTGGACAGCGTGTTGACATTTTTGTGGACAGCTTGTGGGTAGATTTTTTTACAATTGTAGAACTGATGTTTTTGACACTTGTGGACAACCTCTTTTCACACCTATTTGCTAGGAGTGAGGTTGTGGTGTTACTACCTCTTTTCACACCTGTGTTGATAGGACTATGGCAATACTCTTGTTTTGTTTTAGCATCAGTGTGAGATTTATTGGACAACAATGTGGATGTCCTAGATGCGGGCAGAGGATAGGCTAGATGGATCTAGCAAGTGGTACCCTTAGAAGACCAGGATCATTTTCATCTTAGAGGACCTCTAACTATGGGATATAATTGAGGCTCTCGTTGTTGTTCCTCCTATCACTAATTTCGTCATGGTGGCAGAGTTCAGGAAGAAGAACAACAAGGTGAAAATGACTATTTGTGATGAGGTGAGAGACCACGTCATTCCACATTTGACTGGTAAATACTATGCATTTGAGATGTGGGATTCTCTATGCAAGATTTACCAGATTCCAAACCAGAACCGGAAGATGGTTCTGTAGGACAGGCTCAGGAACATTAAGATGATCTATTCTGAGTCAGTTACATAATTCCTTGGTAGATTCACTCAGATTAGAGATGATCTTGCAACTGTTGGAGAGATAGTGGATCTAGGATTTATGGTGAGGATAACCTTAAACAACTTTACCAAACCTTGGGGTCCATTTGTTCGATGGATAGTTTCCCGGGAAGATATGCCTACCTAGGAGAGACTTTGGGATGATTTTGTTCAGGAGGATACGAGACTCACCTCAGAGTCTTCATGACAACAGTGGATTACCCAGGGTGATGAGGACCTTGCTCTGTAGACTAAGGACAAGAAGAAGACTGAAAAAGGTGCTAGATAGGGTCCCAAGGGAGGGGCCAAACCACAACAAAGTGGTGGTGGGAAGGAGAGAGACATGACAATAGTGAGATTCTTTTCTTGTGGAGATATGGGTCACTATGCAGGACAATGTCCCAAGAATAAGAAGAAGAAGAAGTAGGATGACACTACAACGACAATAGAGGAGCTTGAGTTCGATATACAGTTTGTGAGAGAGTGTGCATTCTCTAATTCTTTGTCAGGTATTACACCATCTAGCATTAGGTGGGGAGACAGAGTTGAGGATGACCTATTGACTCATAGTAGTGATTCAGAGGGAGATCAGACTCTGTTTTCATGGACACCATCATCAAGGGTTACTGGTCCATTCTGGATAGCTTCAGTTTTAGAGTTTCTGAGATAGAGGGTTGGTGCAGGGGCTTCAGAGCATCAAATATTGATGAGGAGGAGGAGCAGGGAACCACAAAGGCTTGAGCCTCATTTGTCTTCAGAGACGGGAATATCAAGTTCTGTATCCACTTCAGGTGGAAGTCACTTGGTGAGAGGCCAAGTTGAGGATATTGGTGAGATGTTGAGATCCAGATACTCTTGTTGAGATACCAAGAGGGGAAGACTCTTGGTGAGATGCCAAGAGAGTGACTCTTGGTGATATGCCAAGAGTAGTGATCGTTGGCGAGATGCCAAGAGGTAGAAATCCTTGGTGGGAGACCAAGGTTGATATCTTTGGTTTGATACCAAGATCTAGGTGATCTTGGATAGGTGGAGATACACTTCCATCTATAGATCACACAGATTGAGTAGATCTATGTCAGAGACTACTTTCATTGATCAAGGTATAGCCATGCTCACCAAGTATTTTTCAGTAAGCAACCATGTCCAATGCAAGGATGAGATTGGGGGTGAAGGGCACTTTCCTCAGTAAGAGGGAGTGTTGAGATTTGCATACCTTGGAAAGTGGTCCCCTTGTGGTTGTGAGTCTCTAAAAATAAAGCGGAAGACTATTACCCTCATTACTTTACTTTATGATTCTAATTTCACTTTGACTTAGGAGATTTAAGTCAAAAGTGAAATAAGTCACTTAAGTCATCAAAGTGACATCTAATTCACTTTGTGGGTGAGTTAAAGGAGATAAAAAAAACTAAGGAAAGTGGGTTTCCTAAGTGATATTTTTGGATTAGATCTCACCCATTGATTAGACTTGGCTAGATTGGATCTAGGCCATTGATATTTTAGGGTTTGGCCAAATAGAGGCTAAAGGAGAGAATAGGGAAAATATGAGATTCATTCTTCACTTGAGAGGAGAGGAGAAGGATGAGAGCACTTGGGTGCATTTATTGAGAAGAGGAGGGGGCAAAAGGTTGAGGGTTTTCTATTTGAGGTGTGGGAAGGCACATAGCTTGGAGGAAGGTGCTTCCATCGAGGAGGAGGCACTCACATGAGCTAAGGCACATTCCTAGATTGAGGGAGCACTTGGAGGAGGAGAGGAACACATCTTAAAAGAGTGCACACCTTATCTATGAGAGGATTCATGGAGGAGGAAGGGCACATTGCTTGATCGGAGACCTTAGTGGGAATCTAAGGGCACACTTCCATTTGTTTGGGTATTTCTAAAGGAGGTGCACACCAAGACATGGAGGAGGGTGCACTTGTGTAGAGGGTGATAATTCCAAGGAAAGAGGGCAAGGGTTTCACAAGGGTTTCAAATGGGTAAAGGAAAAGGAAAAGCATCTCAAAGGCAAAGGAAAAGGCACAAGGGAATATGACCAAAGGCTAGCAAAACAAGAGGGTCGCACCAAGGAAAAGGGTGCCTTGCTTCAAAATTCTAGTAGGGACATCTTCAATGGACTCCAAGGCTTCCAAGAAGGGTTGCTATTGTAATAGGTTCACTTGTTTATGTTTTCCATGTTTTTAATTTTTCTTTGAGTCCTTCTATATACATCTAATTCAAGCTAGTTTTCCCCATTTGGGGGGGGGGGGGGGGTTCCAGGGTCATGTTGACCAAAAACATATGTGTCAATTTCATGCATGCTTAGAAGTGTAAAATAAGCATTTAGAGATGTAAATATCTAGAGGTGGTGTTATTTGTTTTGAGTATATTGCATGTGCTAACATTGGGATAATAAAGCACTTGCAAGGGCACCTCAAAAGAACACTTAACCATCAAAATTGTGAGAAGAAAGTACTTGACTATTTGTTTTCCTAAAAAAGTAGCAAAAGACAGTCTTGAAGATAAAACTTAGAGCCCAACAGGAGGTCAAAGACGGACTAGTTCAGCAGCCTCATAGTACCTCAAAAAATCTACAAGGTCACCTTATCAGATGGGCCATGATACCCATGATCAAGATCCTCTAGTAAGTGATTGGACCATGTTGGAAAACTAATTGTGATGCTCCCTTTGCATCGAGCTTGTGTGATGTAATGCATGTGACTAAAAATATATTCTTTTGTGTCAAATTTTTATAATTTTGTGGATGTGTATGGTGAAAAAGTATCCTTGAAACATTTTGTACCTAAAAAGGACAGTTGGTTATTTTCTCATGATTCATAGTTTTCTTAGTGGTGGCCTACCTTTTGTAGTTGTCCTTAGTGCAAAAAACCTTGTAATGGTGCTCATATCCCACATATAGGATAAATATTCCCTCTAGAGGACCTATGGTGTTTAATATCTCTTTCATGGACTGTAAGCCTTATAAGCTTCATTTAGGGAATAGTTCCATTTTACTCCTCCCCATACCATGGCTAAGGCCCCATGACCCATACCTTCTCTACAACCCTTCTAATGGTAGCCATATCCCACACACTTGCCATAGATTCCTTTTATAGGCCTCGAATAGTGGTTCACGGCCTCATTCATGGTACTTTAGCACTATAAATGCCATTTAGGAAACAATGCCCCTATTTTCCTCCACATACCATGCTCAAGGCCCTAAGACCCATCCATGATGTGTAAAATTTCCTAATGATGCACATATCTCACTCATAGGAAAAAGGTTCCTTATAGAAGGTGTATGTGGCATTCGAGGGCTTATTCATGGGGATTTATCCCTAGAAGAATCATTTTGGAAATAATTCCCTTATTTTACTCCCCTTACCATGGTTAAGCCCTTAAGACCCATCCTCGGTGCATAATGTTATCACATTTATTTGTAAGAGGGGGGGGTGTTTTTCCTAAGAAGTTGATCCCTTGGCGAAGGAATGAAAGAAAATAGGAAAAAAACCCAGAATTTGGCTTATATCCTAAGTCAGAGGTGCGATGTGACGTTTTGATGTGACATGATAAGGTGTGTGCAGATCTGGGCGGTCAAGAGCTGAGCACCCTAGATCAACGATCGATGGCCATATCGGGACCTCAACATACGCACATGATAAAAAAAGGTAGGGAGGGCCAGGAAAAATAGCTATGGTTTTTGAAGGTGCTATGTGTCAGCCAAAGACACACATCGGGCCCAAAAGTGGGGAGGTTCCAAACCACTTTTCGCAGCCCCGATATGTGCATGTGCATATAGTACCCTATCCCGAGCCGACAAGGGGATGCCCCTCATCACTTCCGCTCCCTCCATCTGTCTTCCACTCACTGTCCCACTAGTACCTGTCCCTTTCTCATATCCCGCCACCTATTCCACCTCACTCCACATCGCCTCCATCCCATTACACCTCATCTTCTTCTTGTGTGACCCCCATGCTATCCTTAATCTCCTCGTCCATCCATAGTTGTCCACATGCCCATCTCTCGTCCGCTACTCCATACCGAGTGCACCCATCACTTTGTCAGCAGCCACGTCCGATGTCAGGCTTCCCTGTAAGCATCCATCTCAGATCCAGACTGTGAGTGTTAAGGCTGCCACATCCTGTAGAGGTAGAATTGACTTGGGTCTTATGAATTCCAACAAAGCAGTTATTGAGGTTGGTGGGGGACGGTTGGACATTGTTTCCACCATAAATGGAAAGCCCAGAAAGCACTATAAGTAGGTCAACTTAGTTGTAGATCCTTCCTGAAACAGGATTGCGTCTGATAGGGCATGTTATGATAGGAAACTACATGTGCAGTCTATCTGGAAGCATGCAGACGTAATGCCTTTAATGAAGCTTCTCGATTATGCTCCTGAGATTTTGGTTTGACTATAAATACTCAATTTTGATATTTTTTAATGGGTCAATGATTGAGCTAGGCTCCCATATTGTAAAGTTTTGATGAAGCATTGGTTCCTCTGGTTATGTATTTTGTATTTGAGAATTCTTGTTTAATGAAAGTCAACTTCTTTCCATCTCTTTGTAAATGATGTTTTAAGACACTAAGAATTGGAGGATCCAGTCGAGGGTTGTGATGTTGTTTTGATGTAGGTTTGATCACTGCAACATTTTCACCAGTTTTAATCAGTTTCCTATGTTATCTTTTCCCCTTCTTATACTGAGTAGCTCGGAATTGGAGGATCCAGTCGGGCTATTACAGTAGCATTGTGATGTAGGTTTGATCATCATGTTGTTGTAGCTGTGTTTTTTAGACATATCTTAGTGTCTGAAGCTTTGAATTCAAGAGGATCTTGTTCTTGAATCTTTTCTTCCTTAGGCTGCTGGAAGACCGGGTGTCCACGGTAGGCCCTTACATCTTCTCACCAGTTCTTCCTCCTACTCACCCTTTACTGCAACTTATTGACTGAAGTTAGATCAAGACCTCACTTACTTGTGCATTGCATGGTCTAGGATTCTGAGTTGAAGCAATATAACCTTGAGACTACATCCATTAGACCACCCTTTAAACTATTTACTATGACATACAAACCGATGGGTATCAGGCTTACCTCTGACACAATCCAGAGGTGACTTCTAGTGCTAACATTTATGGAGTCGTTGTTGGGGATGAATTGAATATTTTCCCTATGATTGAATGACAAATCTTACTGGTTTTGAAGGTGCATCAGAATGCAAGATACCAGATATATGAAATATGCAGTACAGAAATAAAATGCTAGAAATGGCAGAATAATAGTAAAATATCCAGCATAATCTTCACAATAACACAGAAATGATATAAGAATAGCAATAGAAATAGCACTTTGATTCAGAAAGCAATGTTCATAGGCCTCTTTGAGGGGGAAACCTCCAAGCGAGCAGTGCTCTATTACAATAATCTCTAAGCTAGGGTTTTCATACCCTCGACCCTTATTTATACTAAATATGTCTATTAAGAGAAGCATCTAGAGGAAGATCCTTCTAGAAGTGGAAGCTTCTATTAGGTGTTCTTACATCACCCTTATTCTATTTTATTGAAAGGACTTATTAATATTGACCTTTATTACATCCAAATACATTGATCTACCTATGTGTGGGTTAGGACCTTAACATGTCCGCCCCCTTAAAAACAGCCTTGTCCTCAAGGCTTGAGATGTGGAAACTGTTGCAGAATGGTAGCTGGTTC
>ML776696.1:1036509-1052574 GCA_009831015.1 Picea engelmannii
CCCCCCCCCCCCCCCCCCTCTTTCAACTTTGACCATGAAATTCAGAAAATCGGAATCTGTGTACCCCTCTCAGAGTTGGTCAAGCATGAATATTTTAAAAGAAGCCTCTATAAAATGTTGATGCTTGAAGCCCCAAATCATTCCACGGATTCAGTAAATATCCAAGATGAGAAGCCAACAGTCTTCCTAGGTCCTATGGTTGAAGATAGAGATGATTCATCCCCTCCCTTCTACACGTCCCTGAACATACATGATAAGGTGTTTCATAACTGCCTGATGGATTTAGGGGCATCTCATAATCTCATGCCCAAAACCATAATGGATGAACTAGGCCTAGAAGTCACAAAATATTATCATGATTTGTATTCTTTTGATTCAAGGAGAGTGCAATGACTTGGGGTCATCAAAGACCTGGTTGTGACCTTGTTTCAGCTGCCCATGAAAAGTGTGGTCATGGATATCGTGGTGGTTGAAGTTCCCCCTAAGTTTTTCATGATCTTGTCAAGATCTTGGATTAAAAGGCTTGGGGGAACCTTGCAAATGGACCTCACATATGCTACCATTCCTGTGTTCGGAGGGGAGCATAGAAGACTGTACAAAGAAGCTCAATTGACCTACATTATCAGTGATGAAACAAACCCCACTAATCATCCTATATTTTCCCTTGATATTGATTTGGGATCTAGCTTATTGTAGCTTACTGATGCCCCTAAAACTCCTCTTGAGATCAGAAAGCATTCCATCCCCCCCCATTAAAAATTCTCCTCCAATTACCTCTGTGTGGAAAATGTTCTTTGATGGAGCCTCTTCTAGAGAAGGTGATGGTGTTGGAGTGGTCCTTGTTTCCCCTGCTCAAGAAACTATATCTCTGTCCTACAAGTTAGAATTTGAAATTACCAATAATGTGGCAGAATATGAAGCCCTTGCTTTGGGTTTGAAGGTTGCAAAAGACATGGGGATTCAAGAGATATCAGTGTTTGGAGATGCAGAATTGATTGTTAATCAAATCAGAAATATATATCAAGCTAAGCATCCCAGGCTTAGAACCTATAGAAATGAAGTGTGGGACCTAATTGACAGTTCCTTCTTGGCCTTCAACATTTCATTCATTCCGAGAGAGGAAAATACAGTAGTTTATTCTTTGGTTGTCTCAGCAAGCAATTTCAAAGTTCCTCTACCTCCCAAGCTCAGATATGATGTAGACGTAAAGTATAGACCCTCCATACCTGACAATGTCAAGCATTGGAAAGTGTTTGAGGATGATCTTGAAATCAAAATATTATTGGAGACTAATGATGAATTTTAAGAATTACATTTTGATTACAATGTTGATTCTGACATGGATTCCCATGCTTATGTTTTTCTTAACAAAATTTCTAATCAACATATTGTGCAGTTACCGAGTAATCAAATTCCAAAGGGACTGGTTCCTTTGGAAAGGTTTTTGATAGTAATGATGTGGCAGTAAAAGCTAAGAGGCCAGATGAGGATGTTGATGTATCTGAGTTCAATATTGGCACACGAGATGATCCAAAGTTTGTCAAGTTGTCTAATAATCTGTCAAACGAGTAGAGGGTCGAGTATACTGAGCTATTAAAGGAATTTGCTGATGTGTTTTCCTGGACTTATGAAGACCTCAGAACATATGACACTAGTGTTATTGAACACAATATCCCACTGAGTGAAGAAGCCAAACCATTTAGGCAGAAGTTGAGACAGATAAATCTTATGTTGTTGCCTATTATGGAAGAAGAAGTAAAGAAGTTGTTGGATGCCCAAATCATTGTTCCCCTCAGATATTCTGAATGGGTGGCCAACCTGGTCCCGATGAGAAAGAAGAATGGGGAAATCAGACTGTGTGTCGATTTCA
The DNA here is from genome assembly GCA_009831015.1 of Picea engelmannii. NCBI lineage: Eukaryota > Viridiplantae > Streptophyta > Pinopsida > Pinales > Pinaceae > Picea > Picea engelmannii. The sequence goes on from ML776696.1 coordinate 1,038,380, forward strand.
GAAATATGAATAGAAGCTCAAAAATGGACAATTACCCCTTGCCAAAAATGGAACACATACTGCAAAGGGTAACCAGTGCATCCAGGATTTCTATGATTGATGGATTTTTTGGCTACAATAAGATCTCTATTTTTCCTGAGGACAGATAAAAGACAGCCTTCACCACTCCTTGGGGCACATTCATGTATGCCAAATTTCCCTTTGGATTAATGAACGCAGAAGCAACCTTTCAGTGAGCCATGGACATCGCCTTCATTGGGGAGAAGGATAAATTGTAGATCATCTATCTGGATGAAATAACATTATTTTCCAAATATGATAAAGAACATTGTTGTCATCTGAGGAAAGTTTTCTTGAAATGTAGAAGTTTTGGTCTTTCCTTGAATCCTAAGAAATCATTATTTTCTATGAAGGAGGGGAAATTACTGAGGCATATAGTATCTGCTGAGGGAGTAAGGATTGATCCCAGTAGTGTAGAAGCAATCCAAACCATGTCACCCGCGTGATCCAGGAAAGAGGTCCAATCCTTCCCGGGCAAGGTTAATTTTTTAAGAAGATTTGTTTCAAACTTTGTCGATTTGGTGAAGCATATCATAGTCATGCTCAAAAAGGGGAATTAAGTAAAATGGACAATTGATCCCAGAGAATAATTTAAGAAAATATAGAAGCCGTTGACTAAGGCACCTGTGCTTATCAATCCTGATTATTCCAAGGATTTTCTGATTTTTTCTTTTGATTCTTTTGATACATTGACAGTTGTTCTATTACAGAAAAAACGTTGAAGGGTTGGAGACGCGTATTTAATTTTTCAGCAGAGCACTAAGAGATGCAGAGGTGAAATGTAACATCATGGAGAAGCAAGCCTGTGCATTGGTGAAATCCCTCAAGGCTTTCAGGATCTGTGTCCTTCATTCAAGGGTTATTGCATATGTCCCTTCAGTTGTTGTGAAGGACATCCTCATTTAGCCTGACATAGATGGGAGAAGGAGCAATTGGATTGCCAAAATCGTTGATTTTGATCTGGAAATAAAACCCACCAAGCTAGTTAAATGCCAAGGTTTAGCCAAACTTTTGGTTGAATCTAATTGCAGAGCTTTGGGGGTAAACTTCATCAACAACTGCTCAAAAGGTCAGCAAAATGAATTCGTTGATAAAAATCCTCAGGGCACCCCTCCATTGGTAGAATGCACCTGGTATAAAGATATTATATATTTTCTGCAAGAATTAAGACCCCCTGATGGTATCGGAAAAAGCAAGGAAAGAGATTTAAGGCTCAAAACAATTAGATATTTCCTTATTGACCAGGTCTTGTATTGGAAGGACCCTCTAGGTGTGATTCTGAGATTCTTAGACCCACAGGAGTCCCAAAATATTATGTTTGACTTTCATGATAGCCTGTGTGGGGGACATCATTTCTGGAGAACCACAGCCTATAAAGTTCTTAGGGCTGGATACTTTTGGCCTACTCTATTCACTGATGTCTGTGCGAAAATCAGGGATTGCATCAAATGTCAAAAATTCACTGGGAAACAGCATCTCAAGTCTCTGCCATTAAAACCCATGGTAGTTTCAGGACCCTTTCAACAGTGGGGCCTATACTTTGTTGGAGAAATTCACCCTGTTTCAAGCGGTCAGCACAGGTGGATCTTAACTGCAAAAGATTATTTCACCAAGTGGATAGAAGTTATTCCCACAAGGAGTGCTTCTCACAAAGTGATCATTGGTTTCCTTGAAGCTATTATGGCAAGGTTTGGTTGTCCAAACAGAATCATCACTAACAACGTTGCATCCTTCAAGGCCGAGACATTGGTCAAATTCTGTGAGCAGTTCGGAATTTCATTGATCCACTCTACCCCCTACTACCCCCAAGGCAATGGATTAGCAGAGTCCTCTAACAAAATCTTGATAAATATCATCAAAATATTTCTAGAGGATAATAAGAAAGCGTAGGATTCAAAGCTCAAGTTTTTTTTGTGGGCCGACAGAGTGACAACCAAGAGGTCCTTGGGCCTCTCCCCTTTCAAGCTTGTGTATGGGGATGAAGCAGTTTTTCCTTCTCACCTTGCACTACCCATAGAAAAATTCTTCCAAGACTGTCAAGAAGAGCTCAATGATATGATCAGGAGAGTGCAGCAACTTGCAAATGTCCAGCAGACTAGAGAGAAGCTATTGGACAAAGCACATGAACGTCAACAGAAGATCAAACAATCCTTTGACAGAAAGGAGAGAAAAGAGGATTTCTAGCTGGGAGATCTAGTGCTTAAATGGGATGCTCCCAAACAAGACAGGGGTAAGCACAGAAAATTTGAATCCCTGTGGATCGGGCCCTTCAAAATCTCTGAGGTAGGTCGAAATAACACCTACAAATTGCATAATTTGGAGGGCGATCAAGTTTTCGGTGGCCCTGTAAATGGGAATTTTCTCAAGAAGTTCTTTACTTGAGCCACAAGTGGATCTCATGTTTTTGTAAATATTGTTTTTCTTTTGATTTATTGGTTTTATAGGTTTATAGGTGACTCCATAGCCCAACAGTAAGGCACTGAAACTACAGAAGATTTATTGTCATCTCACAGGGAGCAAGCCATCCCCCATGGAGCCTAATGTTATCACATTTATTTGTAAGAGGGGGGGTTGTTTTTCCTAAGAATTTGATCCCTTGGTGAAGGAATGAAAGAAAATGGGGAAAAAACCCAGAATTTGGCTTATATCCTAAGCCAGAGGTGTGATGTGATGTTTTGATGTGACGTGATAAGGCACGTGTAGATCTGGGCAGTCGAGATTTGAGCGTCCCAGATCAATGGTCTATGACCATACCGGGGACTCAACATGCACACACGATAAAAAAAGGTAGCGCGAGCCAGGAAAAACAGTCGTGGTTTGTGAAGGTTCTACGTGTCGGCCAAAGACACACATTGGACCCAAAAGTGAGGAGGTTCCAAACCACTTTTCGCAGCCTTGATATGTGCATGTGCACATAGTGCCCTATCCCAGGCCGACAAGTGGTCACCCCTCATCACTTCTTCTCCCTCCATCTATCTTCCACTTATTGTCTTGTCAGTACCTATCCCTTTCTCATCTCCCGCCACCTGTGCCACCTTGCTCCACATCGCCTCCATCCCATTACACCTCAGTTTTCACTTGTGTGACCCCCACACTATCCTCAATCTCCTCGTCCATCCACAGCTATCCACCTGGACATCTCTCGTCCACTACTCCATACCGAGTGCACCCATCACTTTGTCAGCAGCCACATTCGCCTTTAGGATTCCATGTAAGCATCTAGCTCAGATCCATATGGCAAATGCTAAGGCTTCCACGTCCTGCAAAGGTAGAATTGACTTGGGTCTTCTGAATTCCAATGAAGCAGTTATTAAGGTTGGTGGGGGATGCTTGAACATCGTTTCCACCATAAATGGAAAACCCAGAAAGGACTATAAGAAAGTCAACTCAACTGCAGAGCCTTCCTAAAACATGATTGCATCTGACAGGGTCCGTTCTGACAAGAAACTGCATGTGCAGTCTGTCAGGAAGCATGCAGACATAATTCCTTTAATGCATCTTCTCGATTATGCTCCTGAGATTTTGTTTTGAGTATAAATACTCAATTTCGATATTTTGTAAAGGTTCGATGGTTGAGTTAGGATCCTGTATTGTAAAGTTTTGATGAAGCACTGGTTCCTCTAGTTATGTATTTTGTATTTGAGACTTCTTGTTTAATGAAAGTCAGCTTCTTTCCATCTCTTTGTAAATGTTGTGTTAAGACACTTATAATTGGAGGATCCATTCGAATGTTGTGATGTTGTTTTGATGTAGGTTTGATCTCTGCAACATTTTCACCAGTTTTAATCAGTTTCCCGTGTTATCTTTTCCCCCTCTTATATTGAGTAGCTCGGAATTGGAGGATCCAGTCGAACTGTTATAGTAGCAATGTGATGTAGGTTTGATCATCGTGCCATTTTAGTTGTGTTGTTTAGACAATTCTTAGTGTCTGAATCTTTGAATTCAAGAGGATCTTGTTCTTGAAGATTTTCTTCCTTAGGCTGCTGGAAGACCGGGTGTCCACAGTAGGCCCTTACATCTTCTCACCAGTTCTTCCTCCTACTCACCCTTTACTGCAACTTACTGACTGAAGTCAGATCAAGACCTCAATTACTTGTGCATTGCATGGTCTAGGATTCTAAGTTAAAGCGATATAACCTTGAGACTACATCCATTAGACCACCCTTTAAACTATTTACTATGACATACAAACTGATGGGTATTAGGCTTGCCTCTAACGCAATCTAGAGGTGAATTATGGTGCTAACACATAAACTATCCTATTGATTCCCATATATCATTCATACACCAAAGGTTCCCTCTAGAAGTCATATATGGTGGCTTGAGGGTTCATTCATGACCTTTATCCCTAGAAGCTTCATTTAGGGCTTAATACTCTTGTTATCCTCCCCTAACCAAGGTCAATTCTCCAAGACCAATCTATGGTGCATAAATCCTCACAACGGCACCCATATCCCATGTGTAGGCCAAATATACCCTATAAAGGGTTTGTGTGGTGTTTTTAAGCCTTGTTCTTGGCTGTTGAACCTAGAAACTTCATTTAGGACCCAAAGCCCTTGTATTCCCCCTTGAACTATGGTCAATACTCCAAGTCCCATTCTTGGTGTGCAAAACCTCCTAATGGTGTTCATATCCCACCAATATATCTTATCTTATATCAATTTATGATAATTTTAATATCTCAAAATAACATGTGCATATTGTGAACTACAAAATGTATGTGTGTTTTGAGATCTATAAAATGTGTGTGCATTTTGTGAAATTTCAAAATCTAGCTTACTTGTTAGCTAAGATACTAGGTTTGACACCTCCAAAAGAACGTATAATATAATGTGTGTGCATTCTATGTTTTCACAATGTGAGTGGGTTTTATTAAACTTATAGTTCTGTCATGGAGTTCATCAAATTCATGCACTAACCTAGTTGCATTTATTAGAAATAGAAGGTATTTAGGTTTGAAGAAAAATAATAATATGGAAAGCCATACTGGTCCAATGCTTCTAACATCAAGTTGATACTGTCAACCTCCCCTACACTCTATCATTGGAATCATGTAGTGGAGATGTTGTGTATGTAGTGGCATGGTTTTTTAGGGACCTATTGTAACATAAGTTAAAATTCAAAATAAAATTTCAACATTTCATCTTTTATTTGAATAAATATTAGAAACATTTCAGTTTGAAATAGTGTTAGGATTAATGTATGCTCTATTTGACTTTAATTTTTCATGTATATGGATTGTAGGTTACTCAAGCAATCTTACATTTCGATCATCAACCTCCATTTCAACTCCAAGTCAATGGATCAGACAGATTTCGAAATCCTTTCAAAGAAAATCACACACCCAAGATCAATGGCATGGATTATTCACATGTAGATCAATGGTTCCTATTTCACCACAAATATCCTCATAAAATTCATTAACCCCTCAACCACTCTTAAATACGCATACCGATGGACGGTGCCAATTTGTTCACAACTCTATTGGGCATGCAAATGATCAATGGTCTAGAGTGATTTCAAAGTCACTGTTTCATAGTTCCTTCATCCTTACATCCTTAGCCACTCCGAAATGGCCTCGTCAATGGACATTTATATGAGAATATCATAGTCCTGTCCTATGAAGTAAATCAACAGTCCGGATTCGTTCTTGGAACCAAAAATTTTCAGCGAGATGACATGTCAACATGATAACAAATCATTACCAGGGTTTGTCACTGACTTCCATGTGAACAAGGGAAACTTATTGGTCAGCACATAAAAAATGAGTGACATGTGTTAGCTACCTCAGTGCCAGCATGGACCAATGGAATATGAACACATGTCCAAATGAACGTCATCATGACGACGTCGAGGCCTTAGCTAATTTTGGTTTCTTGCGCATTAAATTGACATCTCTCATTCATTTTTGGGACACTTTGATGGATGGTTGAGATTAATTCTTGGATTCATGGTTTCAAAGTCCCACAACCTTGATCACTCCGATGGAGCATTGTTGATGGATGGTCCAAATCACTCTGATGGTGTATCTGATGAATGACTGAGATAAGTCTTGAACCTTCCTCATCGGAGTCTTCAACTTATTTCTACCTCTAAAAAGGCACTCCAATGGATGATTGATATTAAGTCTCGGACTTCCGAAAAAATTAGAATGATCAATGGCCAAGATTCAATCCTAAGTATTGAATCAAAACATGCTAATGAAGTAGTTTCCTAGAAAATTAATAGTTTCCACATGTACAAAGAAGACCAACTAGTAAAAATGAGTTCCACAACTTAAAAGTTACATAGCATCAAGGTTTTGGAGTCCATTCTATTTGTATTTGAACCAATTATGAAATTCTTTACCATAAAAATCCAAGTAAAATAAATTTCCCAGTGAATGTGGGATTAAGAAAGGAGAGATGAACGGTCATGAGGGAATATAGAGGTTGATATAATGGACGTTTTTTTTCGCGTCTGTTACGGGATTAATTTAGGAATCCAATCAATAGAACAAGGAGGTTTTGCTTCAACAATTGAAGAAATCCAGGAATAATCTAATCCAATCAATCCATTTTTAGAACTCAAAGGATCGAATAACATTTTTTGTTTTAAGTCTTTTGTATAAATATCTACTCAAAAAGACTGTAAGGTGGGGGGGGACTTTTTGCACCCTGAAAAAATACAGTTCTTTCAATAAAACTATTTCTACATAAGATAAAGATATTTTCATTTTCATTTTTAGGGTTTATGTGCTTCTGCTCTATTTTATCCATGAACCATTCTCTTCTAATTAGTTTACCCATGACATATTTGTTGCAACTTGCTACAATATCCACTGCAGTAAATTACAGAACAATTATACAAGTACATAATTTCCTCTTCTTTGTTGTGAGTTAAGTAAGACCTGAGCTTTTATATTTTGTTTAAATTATTCATATTTCATGTCATAGGTAAATTCTCTACTATTTCTTCTATTGGAGATGAAGTAATATTTATTAGGATTGGATACATTACTCCTTCTTTCAATTATTGTTTATCTCAACTCTACTTTCCATTTCATTAATTTTGAAAGAACTTTAAGATGAGATTAGGCCTCTTTATTTCTTAATATTATTCATTGAAAGCTTAGATTAAATTAGGGTTATTAAAAGGTCATTTTAATCAATTGAATTATTATTATGATATGCCTTGACATTGTTCTTTGAGCCTAGGACAATCTCAAGAACAACATATTTTTGACATCATTGTCAAGGAACGGATTTGAAAGACTTATCTTCCCTTGGAGTAAGACAATGAACAGATTTATTTTTTGATGATGAACATAATCAGATACACGCATGCTCTTTAATTACTCTTCACTTGGCAACTTCACTGTGATTCCCCTAGCGACTCCATGATCTGAAAAATCCACTGTGACCTTCACTAGTGATTACATTGTGATTCCAATTAGATTTCAAGAGTCCACTGGTAAGAGATCCCTATTGACAAAAATGAGGAATTGTTTCAAAATAATTAGGTATCAAATGACAAGCTTCTTTCAAGAATTTTTTGATCTACTATTTAGTTCTTTCCTACTATTTCTTTTACAGTTGAAAAACATTTTCTGTTATTTTTCAAAGGATCATAAGTTTAAAGCCTCATCTCTTTTCTTTGAAAAAAAAGTCATAATTTCCTCTTTTATTCCTCAAGTAGAAAATTATGGTTCATTGTTGTCCTCTAAAAGTAATGATAAGCCTCTTGTATTAGTGTCATTTGAGAGATTTCTTGATAAAAAGCACAAATTCCAATTCTTTCTGAGAATAATCATTCTTGTACATCATTTGGGAATGTAATTAATATGCCAATTCCTTCAGTATCTCATATACCTTGTGATCAACCTGCAAAGATTCATCCTCAGGATTTAACATGTATAAACCTCTCAAACTGCCATTATTTTTTCATGATCTACCTCCTAAAATTTTCAAATATATTCATTTATTCAATGGAGAAGATGATATTACAGTATAAAAGAACATGGAAAAATTTGAAAATTTCACATATTGCTTAGATATTCAACATGAAGACGTTTTGATGAGGTTATTCACTCAGACATTAGTAGGAGAAGTGAAAAGATGGTTTAGAAACTTACATGCTGAATAAATTACTTCTTGGACTGACATTTATGATATTTTCCTACACAAATGGGCTGAGATAAAATCTCATCATCAATATCTTTCTTATTTGTATGCTGTAAGAAGAAGGAATGGTGAAACAATTATGAAATACAACAAAAAGATTTGAAATTTTATATCACAATTCCCCTATTGAATTTGTTCTTCTGAAGTTGTTGCCAAGGTATAATATGCACTAGCACGTCATCTCGATTTATCCTTTTACCTCAGAGAAAGGAAATCTTCTACTTTGGAACAAATTTTTATAGATGTGAATAAATTGAAAACAATATATGGTCTTGTGGGATGTTGCCTGATAAAATTGAGGAGGATCTGAATGCAGAAGAGCATAAAGAAGAAGATGAACATGAAGAATTAGACATGCATATTTCAGATCAACAATAGGTAAATGATTGTGAAATTGAATTTTGCATTAATTTCTTGAGTGATTTCCATAGTCAGGAAAATGAATTTACTAATTATGAATATGAACAAGAGAGATTCTATGAGTATATTCAAGAAAAAATTCAGCATGATCAAAAACAAATTTCTCTATCTTTATATTTAGAGAGCTTAAATATTCATCCTCCTATATATGATAGATATGACTCTGAAGTAGAGTTTAATAGTGAAGATGAGAAGATATCCAAAATATCATCTTCAACAATTTTTTATGTTGAGCCAGTTTATGATGAATATGAGGATTTTGATGAGGAAACAACGATATTTAAAGAAATGAGTTTTTCATTATCATATTCTGAAATTTTTAAAGAACACACATATGATAGTGATGATAAGCAAACTGATTATTTTGATGTTGAATTTTATGAAAAAGAAGTCAGCATATTGTCTCCTGCCTCTTCCTCATTTGATGTACACATGGAAGAGCCTTATTTTATCAAGAAAGCAGATATTGTTCATCAACAATTCAATCTTTGGGAACAAAAGGAGGAAGCCTCTTAGATTTTCAAGATTCTATTGAAGTCTATTTGAAGGTTTTTATTAGTTCAAATAAAATCAATTCATCATTATTTCACTATGAGTGTGGGGTTTAGTTTTATGATGAGTCACAAATATATATTGTTTCCTATGATATTTAAGGATATAGAACTTAATGATCATAAACAAAAATCACTTGGATATGCACCAATGGAACAATATTATCTCATTAGAAAAACGAAGATCCTGAAAAAGGAGTTTAGTCTTTTGAACAACTACAACAATCATATGAATAATCAGGTACTCATTTCTTATCAGTATGAAGATCATTTAGCAGTCTTCTTGGATTCATCTGGTAATGAGAATTTTTCATCATTATTTCACTATAAATATGAATATAAATTGCATGGTAAGTTGCCCATCACTTTTTTGTTGTAATTATCATTCTTGTTTTTATCAATCATTTACAGAGAAAGAATTTATAATTTAATTAATGAAATGATTTCCTGGTCACATTGGAGATATGATGTTACTTGATTAAGCATTTTAAAAGGTTATAGTAGGAAACACTTTATATAAATAATCTTGCATTTAAGCTTTTACTTCTATTTTATAGAATAGATTTGGTTTCAGTATATGGAACAATTCTTTTTCCAATTTGCACAAAGTCTGTGAGTGAGTATGTATCTTAGACTATTTTGATTTGAATAAATAAAAATGAATTCCCTATCTTATTTAATCATTTGTATCTTTATAGAAACGATAGATCTAGTCAATGGAATAAAAAGTTAAACATGTTGTTTTTAACAAGACTCGTGAAATTTTTTATTCATTTCCTTATTTTAATAAACAAAAATATGTTTAGGGTAATATTTTGAAAATTAAGCTTTGATGTTATATTACAGTTGATTAGTTTTATCAAGGTTAAACCTTAAATCATAAAAGATCCAAACACATAAATTTTACCTATAGGATAAGGTATAGTTAGAATTGAAACAAAATTAATTTCAGAGTATTCTCAAACATGTAGATCGGTCTATTTTATTTTATATCAAAAACATATATCATCCCTTCTATTATATAATACATTGATTTCCCCCACTTCAAAGCAACAGAGTAAAATTTAAAGACAAATGGTGAAAGGAAATTCAGAAATGATTACCCCCATCCTATCCAAAAAGAGATGATGAAAGGAAATTCAGTAATGATTGCCCTCATGTCAAATAAATGAAATTATAAGAATGAAGTGGTGAAAGGAAATTCAATTTGGGGTACACAGATAACTTCACCAGTCCTATGGATGTCTGTTGGAAGTGAAGAAATATCTGTGATATCTGTGAAGGTTGTTTCTACATATCTTTACTAGTACTCTTTTATTAATTCTTTTTCAGTGATTTCTATATTTTGATTTGATTAGGTTTATCTAAAATAAATTTAAATATAATTTCAGAGCATCAAGTTAAGACGAAATCGGTTAGAAATCTAGTATTTAAGATAAATTTAGATTGATTACTTTAGACAACTCTTGAGTAAATTCTAATAAGGAAAATATTTATTATCCTTTATTGAAATCTTTATTCAAGCATGTATCAATTTTGACTATGGACAACCTTATCACTTCTTATGTAAGATTTATAATAAAAGAAAGGATTTAGTTTTAAGTTTCTTTGAATTAATATTTAGTTTTTACGGATAATGACTCCATTTCCCAATAATAAAAGGCACTTGGTATGCATGTTCTTTCATGTGTCACGGGGAGACACAATCCCCATATGGAGCCTAATGTTGTAACATATGTTAAAATTTGAAATTTCATCTTTTATTTGAATAAATCTTAGAAATAGTTTAGTTTTAGATAGTGTTAGGATTAATTTATGTCTTATTTGACTTTAAAGTTTCATGTATATGGCTTGCAGGTTACTTGAGGGCTCTTACAACTCGATCGTCAACCTCCATTTCAGCTCCAAGTCAACCGATCAGAGATATTTCAGAATCCTTTCGGAGAAAATTGTGCACACAAGATCAATGGCCTGGACTGTTCACACACAGATCGATGGTTCATGTTTCACCACAAAAATCCTCATCGGATTACTTAACCCCTTGACCACTCCAAAATATGTACATTGATGGACGGTGTCGATTCGTTCGCAACTCTGTTGGGAACGCACAAGATCAATGGCCTAGAGTGATTTGAAAGTCATCGTTTTGGAGTTCCTTCAGCCTTACATCCTTATCCACTCTGAAAAGAGCTCACCAATGGACGGTCAAATGAGAATTTTGGACTCCTGTCCAGTGAAATAAATCAACTGTTACAAAAACATATTCCTCACCCCATGCAACTCGCTTGGATGGCCTTTCCATTTCCCTATGCAGTCTTGAAGTCCCCTTTTGTACCTTCTAGAGAAAGAAAAACACATTTTTCCACATATACATGCCCTATCAGTTAGGAAACAAGCATATATGTAGGTTGCTCCACTAGAGCCTGTGTACATCAGGTTTAGTGATCAAAATTAAAAATTATGTTGGATTTCCATGCCATGTCAAGAGATCCATGATCATTGACCTTCCATATACTATAAACGCTCTAACTTGACCCTTCAATTCCATTTGAAGGCTATAAATTGAGCCATATCGAAGGCTTGAAAGGAGATTCAACAATTCAACTTTGAGAGCAAAGACACTATGGATAAATTTCACTTCATATTGAGTATGCATCCCTTTGTCCTTTAAATTCTAAATCCCGTGTTCAACCCCCAAGCTCTTCCTTCTTTCTGATGGAGAACCTCATTGTCTCCTTTATATGAGCTTTCCTTTTGTGGAGGATTGAAGTGGTGAAGGCCTAGTTGGAGGGACTTAGTTTCTCGGTTCCGATATGTGTCGTTAGAGAAGTTTGTCACCTATATACTTCTGCTGATTATTTTAATAGAAATACTCTTTTCTCGTCCAATTGATATCTTGCAAATATTTGAATTATTATTCCATGGGAGTATTTTTCATGTATGTTAATGGATTATGCTAATCTATATGCTAACATTATATATTATCACCATATGCCTGCATATCTTGGTTGTGAGGACAAGTTGCAGGTATAAAGCTTTGATTTGTGTGCTCAACGGTGGTATTCATCGAACATCCAGGCGAGGTAGGATCTTGGCCTTGTCTTGTTAGCATTTCATTTATATAACATATTTGGGATTAGAGTTGATTTATGCATGTCATTCCATCTGTTGTGGTTTACCCCATGCCATAGAGTGATTTTCCTTGTAACATAACTAGCGACCATACTAGGAATTGATCTTCTTTTTTGGGGTTTGGAGTGTCTTTCTCCTTGATGTTCTCTTTATTAGCTTGAGTTTCCTTGTCGCCTAATTTCTTGACAGCCTATTTTTCCTTTCCATCTAAGTTTCTTGGCTTAACCGTTGCCCTGGCAGTGTTTTACTGGGTATATGTGGTTTTTCCCTTGACAAATGCATACATACGGCAACTATCCTCCAACGCTATTAAACTAAACATAACCATGTGAGATGATGTACGTTGATGAGTTTTTCTCTTTAGTTTTTCTCAAACAATGCGTACATATGTTGAGTCTTCTTGGGTCTCTCTCCTAATTGTTGAGTGCTTACATAGTGATAGGAAGCCTTCTTATTGTTGAATTTTTTAGTGGTATTCTTTCTTATCATCTTTTTCATCGGTTGTCCTTGCACATTGGTCTAAGTGTTTGCTTCTCGGTATCCTACTTGGCTTGTCTCTTTTGCTTGCACTAGAGTCTGCATGTGAAGCTCCTATTCAGTCCTTTCATTTTCTTTTATTTGTATCAAAAATACAAAAAACATTGCTCATTTTGAATTATGGCATTTTCTCTTTTGATTACTTTCATTGATTTTGACACATGTGGAGAGATTGCATTTCATTGAAAGTGTAGAGATTGCATTGGAAAAGTTGCATTTAGAAGCATACCATCTCTTTAAAATTCAAGACTAGTGCTTATAAGTGTTTTTATATTTACTTATTTTATATGTTGAGTCATAATACCATCAATTCCACAACTACGCCTCTTGACTAAGCAGAAGCCATGAAAATTAACGATGATTAATTAAAATTGATTAGAAACAATTGTATTTTTCAGGGTACACAAACAAGTATAGGACATAGGGCCTTGGAATAGGATTTTGTCAGTAAACTTCTCCAACGCTATTAAACTAAACATATGTGTATGACGAGGGAGTGGTGAAACCCATTGTGTAATTAGTGGCGCCAGGAGGATCCGCTCACACCGGAGTTAAGCACAAGGTCACACGAAGTTGGTTGCATATATAGCCCTCTAATACCCTCTCTTAGAGTCAGAGATATTTATGGGGTTCTATTCATATTTGGGGGTGTTTCTAGTACCTTTACCTCCATGAGAGACTGTGATTTCAATATTTCAGGCTTTGTTACCCTACCCATATGGTGGGCCAGACTTACGATTGTTCTCTTGCACATTGGTTATATTGTGGTGACTCTAGTTGCTTGACATAGGTAGCCACATAGGTTACTTGCAGGGGTTATTCCACAAGTACCCTGATTCAAATAAGGGTCGAGAAACACACATTCTTTATGGAGGATTATCTCTCTGGGGGGATTTGACTGACTATGTTGTTAAGCCCATGAGGGTTGTTGGAAGTAGGCCAAAGCGGAAAGAAAGGTTATTTTCGGAAAGAAGGCACACACGAGGAAAGCAACAGCTGGAAGGAAGAGAAACACATGTGCATGCATGGATGACCTAACAATGGTAGGGTTAGGGTTTTTTTGACGGGCGAAATTGACCGTCCGTCAACTGGGAGAGTGGAACCGGTCCGGGGTTGTCTAAATAACCCAAGTCGTTTGGAATGGACCACCCTGACGAGTTTAACGACTCCGTTGGCCGCTCTAAGGACTCCTATGAAAACCAGAGAGAAATGATCTGAGCTAAGAAATCTTACTAAAGTAAATAAAACAAACTAAACTATAACTGAATACAAGAAACTAACTAAAATAAAGGAAACTAGAAACTAATAAAGCAAACTAAACTAACTACACTAA
>ML776696.1:1095355-1108694 GCA_009831015.1 Picea engelmannii
TGTTTTGGCTTGTCTATCTTATTGCATATGGTTGAGGTATGTTCCATGGTTATCTCTTTCTGTTATTTGCTTCATACACACATATAAACACATCTAAAAAGTAGATCAACAAAGTGTTTGACGAAATACCACAACCAGGAAAACGTTTTAAAAAGACACCAAAATAGTGATGATCCTTGCATAATGGCTTGGGATCATTACACAACAGGACATCAAGGAAGAAGCAATTAAATACTTCAAGTCTTTCTTTAGTGATATAGGTCAGAATATTATTGAAGATTAGATCAACTCTGTCAGGTTGTTCCCAAAATTTGTGAGTGAGGATGATGTTCTTTAACTAGAAAAGGTGGTTTCGAAGGATGAAATATATGATATTCTAAGGGGCTTTGATAGGGACAAAAGTCTCGATCATGATGGATGGACCGTTGAATTTTTCTTTAATTTTTTCGAGTTGGTTATAAAGGATTTGTTAGGTATGGTTGAGGAAACAAGAGTCAGAGGGGAGGTTATCAGTTCGATTAATTCAAATTTTTTGGCTTTGATTCCCAAAGTTAATAGTCCATCTTCATTCAGTGATTTTCGGCCTATTGCTCTTTGTAACTTATGTTACAAGATCATTGCTAAAGTTATTGCAAAGAGAATCAGGCCAATATTTTCTAGAGCACTTTCAGAAGAGAAACTGGGTTTTCTTAAAGGAAGACAAATTCTTGATGCAATCGGTACTGCACAAGAATGTTTACACATTATTAAAAATAAAAAACTTCAAGCCATAATCCCGAAACTTGATTTTAAAAAGGCCTATGATTGTACCAATTGGGATTTCCTAAGATTATTTTTGCTTCAAAGTGGCTTTGGGCTGTCAACAACTAATTGGATTATGCTTTGTGTCACCTCTACATCCTATGTTATTTTGATTAATGGAGAGGCTTCTGATTTCTTCAAGAGCAACAGAGGTCTTAGACAGGGTTTCCCATTGTTTCCCTTACTCTTCATTCTAGTTATGGAAGGTCTTAGTCTCTCCTTAAAGAAAGCACAAGCTGATGGTACACTCACGGGGATAAAGGTTTCCAGACTGATAAAGGTTCTTCACCTTTTATTTGTTGATGACATTCATATAATGTCAAGAGCTTCTCTTGCTGAATGGGAGAAAATCCAAGCTATTCTCCACGTATTCTGTCAGGCCTCGGGATTGGTTATAAATGTTCAAAAGTTTGTTTTCTTTCATTCAGGAGTTTCTCCATAAAATTTACTGTCTATAAAAGATTTACTCCTTTTCTCCTGTAAAGAGCTTGTTGTGGGCTTTAAATATTTGGGATATTTGTTGAAGCCAGATTGTTATAAGTCGGAGGACTGGCAATGGCTTATCGACAAATTTGAGACCAGGATAAATCACTGGTGTAATAAATGTCTCTCCCCGGGGGGGCGGTTTGTGTTAATAAAAGCAGTTCTAGAGAGACTTCCGGTATACTGGATGACCCTTGCACATTTATCGATTTAGGTTCTCCACGAGATCCGCAAGTTTAGTATATCATTCCTTTGGTCAGGAAACAAAAACACGCGATGTTATCGTTTATGTAGCTGGCAGTCCATAACTAAACCTAAACACTATGGAGGATGGGGCCTTCAGAATATCTTTTCTTTCTACAGAGTATTGGCAACAAACACCTTATGGCAAGCCTTGATGAAGCCATGAATTTGGCAAAGGGTGATCAAGGAAAAATATTTTACGCATGGATCAGTGTTGTCTTGGTTGCGATCAACAGAACCCTTCTTGTCCTTTGGATCATAGCCCTGGAAAAATATCCGAAATACCTTACCAATTATTCTTCAATGGATGGATTGGAATCCGAGATCGGGACATTCAATCTCAGTTGGGAGAGACGCTATCCTAGGTATGGGACATGAATTTTTTTTATCGCATGATTTGGTAAACTGTCTCAATCGAATGAACATCCATCTCTTATATCAGGCGATTCAGATCTCGGTGAGAGGCACGATAGGAAAAATATAGTATAGCAGTACTGAGTTGGGTTTGGAGGAGGATCTTGCAATAGAATGGGATATTTTTAGAAGGAATTTGATTGATTTAGGTATTTTTTTAGTGGACAGGTCGGATGAATTAATTTGGACATGAGGTGATATGCCGGGACAAATTTCTGTTAAGAATTTTTATGAATCCCTTTCAAACAAATTATGGAGATACAAGATAGGGGGATGGAGGAGGAAAATATGGACATGGGAGTGCCGATTGAAGCTAAATCTTTTTGTCTGTCTCTTAGCTGAAAGCAAAATATTAACCTAGAAAAATTTGCAGAAAATAGGTTGGAAGGGGCCTGGATTATGTTATTTGTGCAGAGTCAAGAGAGAATCAAGAAAACACATTTTCTTTAGTTGTTCTTTCACTATTTCAGTTTGGGAGGAAGTGAAAAAAGCTCTAAAACTCACTTATGGATGGAATGGCACTTTGGTGAATGATTGCTTCCAAAATTGGGCATCTCAGAATTTTAATTTACAAGCTCTACCTGCATATATTTGTTGGAACATATGGTTGGATAGAAATAATTCAATATTTGAGGATAGGAACCCATCTTTGCAGAGAATTGTTTATGTTATTTTAGGAGTTGTGGATAAATTGGGGAAAAAACAAAAAGTTTATATTCCTAGGCTTACATCTACATTCCTTCTTGTAGATAAAGTTCATGCTTGGTTTGATGGGGATTCTCAATAGAATGGTACTCTTTGTGGTGCTGGAGGTGTCTTAAAGGTAGATGATCATACATAGTTTAGATTGACTTTAAACTGTGGAAGGGGAACAAATTCCAGGGTAGAGCTCATGGGAGCTTGGGCTACTTTAACTCTTGCCACAAGACTTTTTGTTTATGACATATGTTTTGGGGGATTCCAAGATCGTCATCCATTGGATTAATAGAAAAGGATCAATCATGGTGGAAAATTTAGATGGATGGAAGGATAGAATCATTGAACTCATCGCTCTTTTTAGATCAATATCCTTTGAGCACATTTATAGAGAAGAAAACAAGGAAGCTGACTGCCTTTCAAAAAAGGCTCTTTACTTATGATGAGGGAAAATTGCATACAGTCAATGGGTAGATGGCCATGAGGGACCTACTCTCTTTTTTAATATGTATTGACTATATTTGAGACTTCCTTAGTGCTAGTACAGTTTGGGTCTGCTGCTAGTTTTTTATCTCTCTTTAATAGAGAGTACATTTGGCGATGATTTTAATAATTTTTGTAGTATTTGTCGAAGAAGAAATTCTGGATAGTCTTATGATTATGTCTGGATTATAAGACTGTCTCCTATTTTGAGTCTGACTTTAAAAAGGAAATCTATGCTAGTGTTGTACTGATTTTGTAAACAAATTATATTATTATCAATATAATGTGGAATTTTCTCTAGAAAAAAATTCAGTAATAAATCGTCCATGTAAATAATTAAGAACTTTAATACGAATATAAGCTAAAGATATGGGTGTGGATTTAAAAGTGTTTAAAACACGTTTGGATAATCCAACATTTCAAAAACAAAAATCCTTTGTGTACTTTCATGTCAAACACATACTCTAAAACCATAATAAAGTGATTACATAAATTGAATGATAGGATTTAACTCACCCTCTGTATTATTCTAATTAGTAATATTTTTAATTGAGGTATTAAATCTAAGATAAGAAAAGTAAAAGAACATACAAATTGTTTATGACCATACCATGAGTGTTAAAGAACACATTCTCTATATACCACGACCTAAGGTAAATAAATGCAATATTAATTGAGCCTTGTGCTTCTAGTTATGTTTATTTTGTTGTGAAGAAGGCTAAACGATCTACAATTTTGTTTTTTCTAGTTTTTTTATTATTAGAATTCAGCTAGGCAATCTTATCAAAATTTCAATTTTGGATTGATGAAATTATTATTTTTAATATTAAAAAAGGATTCAACACCCGTGAATACTTATAGTTCAACTAGATTCTGCAATGTTAACATCTGGTATATGCAATTCCATCAATCCAAAATGATTCTTATTGAATTTTAAGCAAAAGATATCGTTTTGTTTTCTCATTATTTTAGACGACAAAAAAAAATTCAATTCATAAAATGTTTAGCCTACAACTTTTGTTTTAAATCTATGACTTGAAGCATTTAATTCCTCAAATAAATCTATTTGTAAAAAAGAAATTCCAGGTTACACTGCTAAGGGAAAACCTTCGAGTACTTCCCCTCATTTTTTAGGATGGTACCCAGGGTAAACCCTAGAATCTTTAGGGCACAAAGGTTGGTCAACAACAGGGGGCTCAAAGCCATTACAACAATATACTCATTATGAGCTCAACAAGTCACTTGCGGAAATTAAACATGGGTGGGGAGGATAACAATCATTCCTTAATCCATCCACCTAAGCTAATTCCAATTGACAAATGTATTTGTAACATGCATGACATGTCATTTTAATTCTTCCGTGTCGCCTTTTATTATTACAATTCACAGAAAAACATTTATTTCAAGATGTGTAACTAGTCTCTTTTGTCAAACCCACTACGTGCTTGGTAAAATTATCACTCTTTGTTATTGCGTTCATTTCCCAACTATGGACCAACATAGTTCCATGTTAAACCCAGATCTATCAAGCACCAAAAGGGATCAAATTTCTTGAGGTGTAATTATTATTATTATTTAATATGAATGAATTAATACATGACATGGCACCAAATGATAAAAATTCTACACTTCAAGAAATTTGATCCCTCTTGGTGCTTGATAGATATGAGTTTAAGATGGATTTACGTTGGTTTAATATTTTTAGATGTTGTCACGGACATATGTGACATCATCTATATCATAATTTGGGTTGTATAGCACCTCACTACTCTTGGTGCAATAATGATCTAGGGAAAACATAAACACACTACCCCTATTATAGTTACACATGGTTAAGGGGCATGTCACTATAATATGAATAAACTATGTGTGTTGCACTAATATTTACATGGACGATGGATTGGAAGGTTTGACAAGTATTGGTCATACATCACAAGGGTTTATTTGGAGTGTATTTTTGGTATGTGTGTGTGTGTGTTTCTTAAGGGTAATGTTAATGGAGAAATTTTCTTGTATGAATGTTTAAGGAAGTCTTGGGTTTAAATTTCATCGAGTCTTTTGATGTTACTTGTGAAAGGCATAAGGTTGGGTCAGGGATATTGGCTTTGTATACATATGGTAAGGCTCCAATGTAAATTATCTAGTGACTTGTGCATGTTTGGAATAACCTTGGGAATTATTCCTTCTTTCTTCAAAGGGAGAGATATGATAGAAAAATGTTATAACTTGCAATTATATGATGCAACCCCTTCTAGACCAATTGTCTAGGGTTGAAAATGTTTCTTACATTTAAAATCCCTAAGCGTTAACTCAATCAGTTAAACCATCCACTAAAGGCATGTTGTCAATTGGTAGGCATTAAGTCATAGGTTCAAATTTGATCTTATCACTTAAAGTTACCTGTCATTATTATGGCAAGAGGTTGCACCACCACCACACTCCATTTAGATATTTCAAAAAAGAACACACACACACACACACATATATGATGATGGTGGTGGTGGTGGTGGTGGTTAACGTCTAGTGAGGCCAAGATTGGTCTATGATACCTTAAGAAATGTAAGATATTACTATATATGATGGTGGTGGTGGTGGTGGTGGTGGTGGTTAACGTCTAGTGAGGCAAAGATTGGTCTATGAGACCTTAAGAAATGTAAGAGATTACTTGGAATTCTTTAGAATGTTATTCGATGCTCGAAAAGCATTAGGAGAAGCATTCCGAGATCACTATAGTTTTGATGACTAAGAAGGTTAGGAAGGTTGTTATTGTGACACATATTTTGAAATCAAGATCTAATTTGGGTATATGTAGGGCACTCTAGGAGAAAGTTCTTTTTATCTTCAATCCTCTGAGTGCCACAATTGTAACAGATTGAATTGTCCAACGTCCATCTCATGAAAATTAGTTATTATTTTAACAATATTGATTCTCTTCCTTACACTAGTCAAAACCTAAAGATACTTTTGATCTTCAAGATTGGGGTTAACCACTTCCTTATAATATCTTAATTTTCTTTTATCCTCTAATTCTTTATACACCAAAAATTCTCCTTAAATTTAATTTTAATGATATTTTTAATATTATCAATATTTTTAAAAATAAATTATGTTAGAATAAATGAAACACTAATATCAAATCTTTTTTTTAATAATATTAAATTTTTTATTTTTATTTTTATTTTTAATAATAACAAATTTAAGTCAATCATTTTGTAATTTAGTACAGAGAAGTTGTATCAAGAGAAGTTGTATCAATAATAAATAAAGAAAAAATAAATAAGTAAATATATACCATCTTTTCACTTAAAATTTATATCTTTTTGTTTATTTATTTTTAATAATAAAAAAATTGAAGTAAATCATTCTTTTATTTTAATTTAGTATAGAGGAGCTGTACCAAAAATAAACAAGCAAATATAAAGTTGATACCATCTTCTCACTTATATTTAATTTAAAATAATAGTAAAGTTAAGTCCAACATCTAATATTAAATTTGCATTTCCAAGAAATAAATATAAAATTAAAAGAAAAAAATCATAATTTTTTACAAATATAATGTTGATATCATCTTTTTATTTAAATTTTATTTAAGATAATAGTAAAGTTAAGTCAAATACTTAATATTAAATTTGTATTTTTAAGCATATAGATATAAAATTAATTTAAAAAAAAATTAAAAAAATTATTTTTTAAGTTTTTTTATATAAATATAAAATTAAAAAAAAAAAACATAATTTTTTATCTTCTAAATTATTATTTTTTAAAATCTAAGTAGTTTACTTATTTTTTTATAAATTCGATAAATCAAATTTAATATTAATAAATATTAACTATTATCATTATCATCAATAATATAAATAATATAAAAAAGGGACCATACCTAATAAGTATTAAGTTTTTTTAAAGTTTTTTTTCATAAGAAAGAGGGCCATACAAAGTGGGCATTAAATTTTTAAAGTTGGTATGTATTGGAGAGAGAGTAATACCAAATATTTCTTTTTTCTAAGTGTCAAAGCTAAATGTTTAATGAATGAGGCAACCACAATTTTAAGTATGTCTCTTACTTAGGAGTTAAGTTATATATATATATATATATATATATATATATATATATATATATATATATATATATATCATTTTTATATATTTTTTATCAAATTTTAATTTATTAATAAATAATGAGATGTAATGAAATAAAATATCTATTAAATTAAAAATATTTTTTAAATTATTATCACCTTTCAATCAAAACCTTTTTCCACATATATTATTAAATTAAAAATACTTTTTAAATTATTATCACTTTTCAACCAAAACCTTTTTCCACATATGTTATTTAAATATAATCAATTATTCACATTCACATTTCCTATTAAATATTATCAAATTTATATATTTTTATAAATATATTTTTATTAAACATTTCTATTAAATATTTTTATATATTCTTTATCAAATTTTAATTTATTAATAAACAATGAGATGTAATGGAAAGAAAATATCTATTAAATTAAAAATACTTTTTAAATTATTATCACTTTTCAACCAAAAACCTTTTTCCACATATGCTATTTAAATATGATCAACTATTCACATTCACATTTCCTATTAAATATTAGCAAATTTATATATTTTTATTCAACATTTCCTATTAAATATTTTTATATATTCTTTATCAAATTTTAATTTATTAATAAACAATAAAATGTAATAAAAAGAAAATATCTATTAAATTAAAAATACTTTTTAAATTATTATCACCTTTCAACCAAAACCTTTTTCCACATATGCTATTTAAATATGATCAACTATTCACATTCACATTTCCTATTAAATAATTCTATAAATTTGTATACTTTAAATTAAACTAACAAATATAAACTATATTTTAGTACTAAATATATGTATTAATAATTAATAAATATTATAATTTTAAGAATATTACTTAATCATATTTTTTAAATAATATGAATAGAAGTAGCTTATCGACTTAATCACCTTATGATAAAATAAGAACATAAGATCACCTATACAAAGTTGACTTAAAGTCTATAATTTATTTATATATCACTTAAAGCTTAAAATTTATTTGTATATCCAAAACTTACAATTGCGTCACGTAAAAAAATATTAATTAATTAATTTTATTTTTAATGTTTGAAAATATTTTATTTGATTTTCAATTATTTCGAAATCAGCGCGTATTTGTTTATAGATATAAAATTTTTGAAAATATTTTATTATATTTTAAAATTTTAAATGAAAATAAGATAATGGATATTTTATTATTTTTAATTAATTAAAAATAATTTATTTTTTATAAATCTTATTAATACTAATCATATATATTAAATATATATAAATAATCATTTCGAATGTATCCACCCAATTTTATTAAAAAAACGAATAATGTTGTTTCATCGCATAACCGCAAAATACTATACACATTTTTAAAAGAGTTGAAAAAAATTAAACAATTAATTTAAATGCACGTACAAAATTTAAACAATCAATTTAAATGCATGCACAACATTTAAGATTTGATTATCACTTACTTAAACCAAAGAGAGAGTAAACATGTAGAAAAGGACCTGCCATTACCCGTCAAAGATTAGATGATTAAAACAAAGTAACATACAACAAGAAAATTACCAAAACGTGAAGATATCAAATAAGGAGCTCATTGAAGTGGAAATAAGTGCTTGAGGTTGAGGTTGATTAAGAGTTATCATACTTAGTAGTGTATTACATATATCATACTTAGTAGTGTATTACATATATAAAAGTTTTGTAGGTTAAAGATTTTATGAAATGAAGATTTTTTATAGGGATATTTGTCTAAAATCTGGCTAAAAATTGTTGGATTCATAGATTCCATTTCTACATTCGTAGAACAACTAGCCAAGACCCCTCTTTCTCTATATATTTTAATGTTTTCTAGTATTAATATTAACATAGTTATTTAGTGTTAACAAGTTTTCTTCATAAAGACTATGTAAGAAACTAAATATGCTTGTTTCTATAGTTAACCATAATGTTAACTTAAATATAAAAAATAAAATGAAAAAATGAAACCATAATGTTAACTTAAATATAAAAATAAAATGAAAAAATGAAATGAAAATTTGTCAACCAACAATTTATTTATTTTATGAGTAAGAACAAAGATATGTGCATCTTAATGTTTAACATAAAAAAACAGAAATGGACTTTGACTTGTAAGTGAAACACTTATTTCTTAACCTTTGAGGTTAAGTTTACATATATGTAAACTAGATTGATGTTTGCTTGGGCCTTTGTAGCTAGTGTTTAGTTTTTTTGGTTCTGATCATGATCCATTGTTTCCATGCCCCAAATTGTCTTGACCAGTGCTTCATATTTGCATTATAAGAAGTTCATGACCAGTGCTTCATATTTGCATTATAAGAAGTTCAATTTGTCTAGGATGGTTTGTTGTTGCACACCTCATCCTTCAACTATTTTGGCTAATAAGGATTTGTTGTGCCAATATAAGTCAACCAACTTGAAATACTTGATATCCATGCTTCAAGAAAACCTTGTTCAAGAAAACCCTGTCTCTGGTATCTAGTCCACAGGATCCTCATCAATGTCATAAGATGAGGTATTTTTTCATTTATCCTTGACTAACTTTTCAATTCGTTCTACCTCTTCCTTAATCACAATCGAAAACCTTCTATTGTACCCCATTGATGCATCCTCATCCTTTATTTCTTCTCTAGTTTGTTTGTTGGGAGGGATTCCCTTATTAGGATTTTTGTGTGACCATGGTGTTATCCCCTATCCTAGGGATAACTAAGGAGATCATGTCTCGAGGTGTCACACACCCACTACGGCATAATCAAATTTCCGCTTTTCCTCAAGGGGCAAGGTCCTCGAAGTCCTATGGGGCCTAGCACAGGCTAGTTCTTCCCTGTTCACCTCCCTGTGATCGTGAGTTAGGACCACAGGCCAAACAAACCAGGCGCCTTTTCGTGTTTCGTGACTCAGCGATACAAGTGAATCCAATCTTCAAGGTAGAATGGCGAGGGGGCTCCAGAATGAAACCCTGGTCGTAGATCTGGGCACGTAGATTTTGGCCGTCCAGATCTACCCACCGCTTAACAACAAAGCACTAGCTCCCTTTCTTTAGTCCCTATCTTGATAGGACCACATACACACCTAAATGCAAGCGCCTTTCACAACTCGCGACCTCGCGAGTCGTGAGTCGAAGACCCTCGAATTTTCTTCACCGATCGGTGTTACTCGAGATTCCAATATGATATGGCCCCTCCTTATTAGTGCTCTCCACGCGTGACCACCGGCTAGGGCTAACTACTAGCCTTTCTCGCAACTTGCAAGTTCGCGAGTTGAAAGGTTGAACCCCTGGGCCCTTCTTTTACAAAACCCCGAGACGCGAAATTCAGAGAAGGTTCGACTCCTTCCGGGCTTCTCAGAATTCACAACTTCGCAACTTGAGTTGTTGGGCCTTTGTGCTCCTTTCTTACAAGAACCTGAAGTACGAGAAGTCAACAGGATGCTGACTCTCGTTTTAAATGAAACGTGTCCACCACCTGTCACCACTTCTCCCTCTCTCTGGGCATCTTATCGTTACACCACCTGTCAACCACGTGGGTCCCACCAAGCGGACGTGCCACGTGTTGCACAAGCTCGAGACTTCTACAGTCGAAATTGATTCCCCTCAACCTCCGAGACCCCGATATGCGATATGGAGAGGAGGTCTTGACTCAATGGTTGCTCATACTTCTCGCTATTCGGGACTTCGCGACTCCAAGGGTTTGGTCTTCCACCTCCAAACTCACGAACCCCCGATACACGATGTATCGAGACGTCATATCCCATAGCTATCCTTCCTCTTTGATCAACGACCCAGATCACATCACGATCTCGCGACTCAGGACTTTGTGACTCCAAGAGCCTGGTCTTCCACCTCCAAACTCACGAATCCCTGATACGCGAAATGGTCAGATCTCTGCCACTTGTCCTCCAACATGGATGGTCTTGATCCTCTCGCGACTTCGCCATTCGCGAGGTCAAGAGACTTCCTCCTCTGACTCCCGATGTCCGAATCCATGATAAGGAGGATCTCGCGACACGTGTCCTCTTGCAAATGGACGGCTTAGATTCTTTCGTGACTTCGCCGCTCGCAAGGGCTAGGCGCTCACCTCTGTGAGTCTCGATGCCCGAATCTCCGAAACGGATGATTCCGCGACACACGTCCTCCCGTAGATGGACGGCTCACATCCCCTTTCGCTATTTCGAGACTTCCGATGTCGAGTGCTCAGACTCTCGAATTCCCGAATGCCGATATCCCAATACGAACTCCTTCTCAGGACTTTTGCTCTGTTGCTCTATGCGTGAGGGTTTAAACCTCGTGCAACTCTCGACAGATCCAACGGCTGTCGGGTTTTCTAATTAAGATCTAACGGCTCAGATCTATCCCACGATGTGTACTCTCCCGCTGCTCCCTGGACGTGGAAAAACCAACGGTCCAGATGCTCCCACAGACCCTGGGGATCTACGGTCCCGATTTCTTCGCTACTCACGAAGATGAAGGAAAAAGGGGTTAAGGCATTTAACTCCCTCGTGTGTTCTTCCAATCTAACGGTCGTGAATAACCACAGATCTTCTGACAGGATCTCATCCGTCGATCGATACTTATCCCTACGCTGCCATTTCGGGACTTCAGGAGGATCATTCTTCCTCGTACCGGGTTGCTAAGGTTTGCGCTTTTGAATCCTTTTCCAGGTTCTTTGTGAGCTTTCTAAGAAGGGTGTCTCTATGAGGAGATCTACCCAGGGTATTACCTGAGATGGATAAGGGTATAGATTTCCCGAGATATGGCTTGAATTCTGAATTGATTCAATGTGCGTATATACATATAAATCTATTTATAAACATAAGCCATATGTGGCCCTTCCATTTTAAGCATGCAACCACTATTCCTGAATCAAAACACTACACAGGCAGTCTTATGCTCAAACCATTCATAAAACTACACAAACTAAGAGCATATATGTTAGCATATAAATTTCACGATGCAAGATGTAAAACACTTATCATAAATAATACCAGAAGTGAGTGCAACTGCTGAGAGGGGTGCTCGTTTCCACCCAACCGTAGGCTCAGCGATTCCAATAGGATTTACCACTAGCCACCCCCGAGCTGAGACCACGATGCTGCGAGACTACGTCTCTGTTTTCCAGTGACCGAGAACGAGGGTTACTCTCCCCCTTCTCTGCTATCACTCACTCTATCTTTTCCAGAGTTCTTTTCCTCCCCTCGCATCTCCCCCCTCCACGCTTCTACCTCATGAATTTCCCTCTTGCAAGGTTGCATGTGGCGCGATTTCCCTCGTGGTGGTCAGGCTTGAGGGTCCTACAGATGGGCGGTTCACTTTCCCCATCCCTCATTAATTACTGAGGAGCCATCTACCTACCAACCTACAAGTAATTTATTTCAGGCCAGCGAGCCGCTCTTGATTCTCTAGGCCAGTGAAGTCCAAATACGGTATTCGTTTCGGTGGAAGTTAATGCCACCTTTCTAGGTGCCTTCCACCACCTTTCTTCAGCCATCGTGGTCTCTTTCTCAGCATATCTCCTCTCAGCAGTCCTGCAATATATATTCATAATATTATTCACATTCATTGACCTTTTTCACAAGGTCCATTCACATCACACATTCACATTTATGGGTTTGCCACAATACTTGGCCAGTATAGTTATTTTTACTGACTGGGGGAAAGAGGGTGTTACAATTCCCTCCCCCTTAAAGGAACATCGTCCTCGATGTTCTATCTATCAACTTGACATGCATGTACATATGTAAACAAAATCGGATATGCCCGTTTCATGGCATCCTCCATTTCCCATGTAGCCTCATCTGGGTCAAAATGTTTCCACTGCACCTTGACCTATGCAATGGTTCGGTTCCAGAGTGGGGCTTCCTTTCTGTCCAGTATGCATTGAGGTTCTGGTATAAATTCTCCCTCCAGTTCCACCTGAATCACCGACCAATCAATTATATGGTTAGCATTATGTACATATTTCTTCAATAAGGAGACATGGAAAACATTATGTGCTTTTACTGTGGGAGGTAGTGCTAGCCTATAGGCTACAGGTCCCACTCTGTCTAGAACCTCAAAGGGTCCACAATACCGAGGTGCCAACTTGGCACAAGCTCCCATTTTCAGGGAACTTTT
>ML776696.1:1108751-1139108 GCA_009831015.1 Picea engelmannii
GATGCTTGGTAGTCGTTGTTGTAGGCGAATTCTACCAGTGGCAGGTAGTCTTCCCACTTCTTGGGTTGATGCATTACATGCATCCTTAACATATCTTCTAGTATTTGATTCACTCTTTCTGTCTGTCCATCGGTTTGAGGGTGATAGGCAGTGCTAAACAACAACTTGGTCTCTAAACCAACCATCAGTGATTTCCAAAAGTTGGAAGTAAATTTCATGTCTCTGTCAGACATGATCTCTTTCGGCATACCATGCAGTCTTAATATCTCTTTCATGAATACCTGGGTGATATCGATTGCCTTGCAAGTTGACTTGATGGGGATGAAGTGAACAAACTTGCTCAATTTATCCACCACCACCATAATGGTGTCATTCTGTTTGGTTGAGGTTGGTAATCCAGTGATGAAATCCATGGAGATGGTTTCCCATTTCCATTCTGGGATTGGTATAGGTGTTTCAGGATTAATCCGTAAGTGCGGACACAAATCGATCTCACTAGATCCACCTGGATCTAGAACAAAACAGGACAAAATAATACACTTTCCCTAGATCTAGACTATTGAATGAACTAAGAGACTAGGATCATGCACATACCTTATGAACGCTTCCTTGGGTCTCTGTTGTTCCAAGCTTCGCTCCAACGCTCTTGTGCCGTTTAGATCACAACAGTACAAACCAATCGAAGTGAAGGCAGATCAATATATTCAATATCTAATCGATACATATGATCAAGGAGTTATGTAATAAAGTGACATCATCTTTATGGGAAAGGGACATATTACTGTATTCAATTGATAGAAAGTAAGACTTACAACCTGATCCTTGATGTTGTAGATCTCCTTTCGATGGCTCCTAGCTCTGACACACACACTTGCTCATGCATGAAGAAAATCAACCACTCTTGATGACCTTGCTAGTGTCTCTAGCTGTTGTAGCATCAATCCTTCATACAATCTTGCACTAATTCTCCAATCAATCTCTTGCTAGTTTGCTTCTAACCTTTTCCATGAGCAATCTCCTCAATATATAGGAGAATATAGATTAGTTACTTGGATAGGAAATGATCCCAAGATATCTGGAATGCCAGCACCTGAATAACCATTCGAAAGCCAACTCATCCTTCTAGAAGATTCCCTTCTAGAAGGATCGAGAATTTATATTTTTCCTTCATTTGGAAGATGTTCTCACCCTGAGAGTTAGGTACAGTGCGAACCCCTCGCACCCCAGCTTAATGTAGCCTGCGAGAATCAGGCATTCTCGCAAGAAAACATATAGGTAGCCTGCGAACCTCCCTTAAAAGTATGATTTCTGGAAGCAGACAAATGTAACTTTTCTCAGGAAAGTGTTCTTAGTGAAGAGCTTGATTTTCCATCATCATAACATCATCATGATGACCACAATTGTGGATAACAATAGGTTGTAATAATCCTGCTGGGTGTCGGTGTTCTGCTTTAACTTGTTGGCACTCTATGCATTTGGCTAAGTACTCGGCTATGTCTTTCTTCAATCCAGGCCAATAAAATTGTTTTCTGGTGGTAGTGATCATCTTCTGGTATCCTGGATGACTAGTATAGGGTATTTTATGTAGTTCATCCATAATGAACCTCTTCAAATCGTCACACGCTGGAATATAAAATCTGTTTCTGTAAGTGAGCAGACCTCCTTCGGTCATCTGATAGCCTTCGTATTTTACTCTGGCGGGTTCTTGCTGTAGGTATATGGTCACAGTATGGACAAAGGGATCTGTTTCTTGTGTATTTCTGATTCTTTCCTTGACATCTGTCTCGCAGGTGCTCACCGCTGCCAGGTGAATTGTTTTCATACTTCTGCTGAGGGCATCAACCATCCTATTTTCCTTTCCTTTAATGTGTTTGATTTCAAAATCAAACTCGCTAAGGAGGGCCATCCACCTAGCTTGTCTAGCATTGAGATTTGGTTGATCAAACAGGTATCGCAATCCACAGTGATCTGTCATAAGTACAAATTTTTTTCCCAGGAGGTAATGCCTCCACATTTTCAAGGCATGCACTATGGCAACCAATTCTAGATCATGGGTCACATAGTTGACTTCATGCTCGTTCAATTTTCAGGATTCATAGCAGATCACACTTCCTCCCTGCATAAGGATTCCTCTGAGCCCTTCCTTACAGGCATCTGTGCACACGAGGAAGTCAGCTTCTGGATCGACGATTTTCAGCACGGGTGCATGGGTCAGTAGATGTTTTAGGGTTTGAAATATTTCTTCACATTTCTGTGTCCACAGGAATTTCGTCCCCTTCTTCTGGAGGGCAGTGATTGGACAACCAATCTTGGAGAATCCTTTTATAAATCTCCTATAGTATCCTGCTAATCCCATAAAGGATCTGATGTACGAAACATCCTTTGGGGTAGGCCATTCCATGATAGACCTGATTTTGTCAGGGTCTACCGCTACTCCTTCTTTGGAGATAACATGGCCTAAGTAATGTATTTCTTTCTGGAAGAATTCACATTTGTTGAATCTAGCATAGAGTTGATGTTCTCTTAGAACTTGCAGTACAAGTCTAAGATGCTCTTCATGCTCTTTTATGTTCTTGGAGTAAATTAATATATCGTCAATAAAAACAAGCACAAATTTGTCTAGGAACTTGCTGAGTACATTTTTCATCAAGCACATAAAAGTGGCAGGAGCATTGGTCAACCCAAACGGCACTACCACGAACTCATAGTGACCATAACTCATCCGGAAGGTAGTTTTATGGATGTCTTCACCCTTGATTCGGACTTGATGATATCCCGAGCTCAAATCAATCTTTGAGAAAATAGACGCACCCCCCAATTGATCGAACAGGTCATCGATCCTGGGTAAGGGGTACTTGTTATTTATGGTTACCTTATTGAGTTGCCTATAATATATACACAGTCTAAGGGTACCGTCCTTCTTTTTCATGAATAGGACTAGTGCTCCCCATGGAGACACGCTGGGCCGAATATAGCCCTTATCCATCATTTCTTTTAATTGCAACTTGAGTTCAACTAACTCGAGTGTGCTCATCCGATAAGGTGTCCAAGACACCGACACCACTCCCGGTGCAAGTTCTATCGAGAAGTTTATGTCCCTTCTCGGAGGTAAACCCGATACCTCTTTCGGAAACACATCTCTGTATTCTTTCAGGATAGGGTGATTATCAGGGCTTGGTTTGTCATCTTCGATTGTTTTCAACACCTGTATTGCATATAGGGTACATTCCTTTCGGCAATACTTTCTCATTTGCAGAGCTGATATTTGTCTCACCGAGACAGGTTTTCGGATCCCTTGAAGGGTTATCCTCTTCCCTTCCTTACTTACACATTCTAAGGTCTTATGGTAACAGTCCAATTTGTCTTTATGGGAAGCTAGCCAATCCATACCAATAAACAAATCATATGATCCCAGGGGTAATATGTTAAGGGTTTCTTGGGTGGGGAATTCACCCAACATTAATTGGCAGGTTGGTATGACCTCTGTTATCCTCCTTTTGGTGCCAATGGCTAACTGTACCAACCATGGCTTGGTATGTTTTTGTGGCTATAGTTTACACTTATCAACAACTTTAGGGGCTATATAATTCAAATTTGAACCAGGGTCAATTAAAACAGACACTAGATGGTTGGAAATCATACCTTCTATTTCCACTACTGAAGCTTGGTGGTCGACTTGGTTATTATCCAAGGCTGCATAAATTTGTGGCACACTCCTGGACATATCATTGACGGTAGTAGCTTCTTGGATGTTATAAATCCTCCGACTATTCTATTGTCGGTGTGGACAGTCTCTCAATAGATGTTATTCCCCGCAACCCCAACATTTCAAAGGCTCTCTCTTCGGGTTATCAGTCTTCACTGATATGGGTCCAGAAGTTTTATTTCCACTCAAGGAGGGAAAATTCTGCTGATGCATACTCCGGGCTGGGAAGCTCATTCTTGGGTTCTTCTTATAGTTCTTAAACCCTGGGGATTTAATTCCCCTTTTTTGAAATATTGAACTATTCTTCTGTTTCCATCCTTCGCGAGGTTCTGCTCGATGCCCAAACTATTCATGACAATACGTCACCTTTCGAATAGTGCCTTCTAGAGTCTTTGGCTCATCAAATTCAATTCTGTTATGATATTCCTTCGGTAGTCCACTAATGAAGTGTTGCACCTTTGCCTTTTCTTCTTTTATATAGGGTACATACCTCAAAAAATCAAGGAATTTGTTGACATATTCTTCTATAGTGAGTTGTCCCAGTTTGAGTTCATAAAACTCTTTAGTCTTTTCGTCGAAATAATTTTCCGACAGATACTTCTTCTGGAAGTATTTCTCAAACCGTTCCCAAGACAGGTCCTCTTTGCGAACCCCTTTCACATTCTTAAGGTCTTCCCACCAAATGGAAGCCTTTCCGTTCAAGTTGAAGGTGGCAACTCAGGCCTTCATATTTTCTGAAAAGTCATGGACTCTGAAATACTTCTTTAGTCCAAGCAGCCAAGCCTCTGCTTCCTCTCCCTTCTTTATTTCACCTTCGAAGGAGGGTGGTTTGGCCTTTCTGAATTCTTAAAATTTTCGACCTTTGGAAGGCTTTTGCTTCTTCTGTTTCTTTCAGGAATAGGAACTGGTTCTGCTGCTAGAAGAGCCTCCTGAGTTGCCAGCTTCCTTCTCATAGGAATCACTCGGCACTGGTCCTTTACCTCTGGGGTGGACGTTTTTCGAGGTGCTCCTATCAGTGTGGCCACTGATATGACCATGTTTCTGAGTTTCGGGTTCATGTTGCATTTGTCTTTGTAGATTGGATAAACTCTACAGTAAAACTGCGTTAATTTCTGTTTTCTTTTCTTGTTCTTTCATCATTCTTTCATTGTTAGCCTTGCAGCTTTGTAATTCGACCATGAGACTCCTGATAGTCTCGGCTAGATCTGGAGGGGTCCCTGCTGCCCTCCTTTCATTAGACTCTTCGTCTCTATTGTGGGAGCCTTCTCCCACTTCTTGGTGAGTCACCATACTATGTGTTGATAATTTCCCGTCATTGATCTTCCGCTTGTGTGCAAAAGGAAAAACGCTGGTTGTTAGTCAATATTTATATTTATTTATAACCAGTACATAATTTATATTTTCACATGTACACACACACAATAGGGGTTTTTCATTCTTAACTTCGTCTTT
This sequence comes from Picea engelmannii, assembly GCA_009831015.1. NCBI lineage: Eukaryota > Viridiplantae > Streptophyta > Pinopsida > Pinales > Pinaceae > Picea > Picea engelmannii. Next base: position 1,113,910 of record ML776696.1, read on the forward strand.
TGATTAAGAAGGTTAAGACAGGGGGTTACTCTTTTTAAGAGTGTTCCGAATGGAGCTTCTGCGCAACTCGTTCATGAGCCCAAGCAGGCTGAGTGTTGTAACCATGCTCTAATACCAATTTGTCACACACCCACTACGACATAATAAAATTTTCGCTTTTCCTCAAGGGACAGAATCCCCGAAGTCCTACAGGTCCTAGCGTAGGCTAGTTCTTCCCTATTCACCTCCCTGTGATCGTGGGTTAGGACCACAGGCCAAACAAACCAGGAACCTTTTCGTGTTTCGTGACTCATTGATACAATTGAGTCCAATCTCAAAGGTAGAATGGCGAGGGGGCTCCGGAATGAAACCCTAGCCATAGATCTGGGTGCTCAGATTTTGGCCGTCCAGATCTACCCGTCGCTTAACGACAAAGAACTAGCTCCCTTTATTTAGTCCCTATCTCGATAGGACCAGATACACGCCTAAATGAAAGCGCCTTTCACAACTCGTGACCTTGCGAGTCGTGAGTCGAAGACCCTCAAATTTTCTTCACCGATCGTCGATACTCGAGATTCCGATATGGTATGGCCCCTCCTTATTAGTGCTCTCCACGCATGACCACTGGCTAGGGATAACTACTAGCCTTGCTCACAACTTGCAAGTTTGCGAGTTGAAAGGTTGAACCCCTGGGCCCTTCTTTTACGAAACCCCGAGACGCAAAAGTCAGAGAAGGTTTGACTCCTTCCGGGCTTCTCAAAACTCGCAACTTCACGACTTGAGTTGTTGGGCCTTTGTTCTCCTTTCTTACGAGAACTCGAAGTACGAGAAGTCAACAGGATGCTGACTCCCATTTCAAACGACACGTGTCCACCACCTATCACCAATTCTCCCTCTCTCTGGGAATCTTATCGTTACACCACCTGTCAACCACGTGGGTCCCACCAAGCGAACGTGCCACGTGTTGCAAGAGCTCTCGTAACTTGCAAGCTCGGGACTTCTACTGTCAAAACTGATTCCCCTCAACCTCCGAGACCCCGATATGCGATATGGAGAGGAGGTCCTGACTCAATGGTTGCTCCTACTTCTTGCTATTCGGGACTTTGCGACTCCAAGGGTTTGGTCTTCCAGCTCCAAACTCACGAACCCCCGATACACGATGTATCGAGACGTCATATCCCACGGCTGTCCTTCCTCTTTGATCAATGACCCAGATCACATCGCGATCTCGCGACTCGAGACTTTGTGACTCCAAGAGCCTAGTCTTCCACCTCCAAACTCATGAATCCCTGATACGTGAAATGGTCAGATCTCTACCACCTATCCTCCAACATTGACGGTCCTGATCCTCTCACGACTTTGCCATTCGCAAGGTCAAGAGACTTCCTCCTTTGAATCCCGATGTCCAACTCCCCAATAGGGAGGATCTTGCAACACATGTCCTCCTGCAGACGGACGGCTCAGATTCTTTCACGACTTCACCGCTCGCAAGGGCTAGGTGCTCACCTATGTGAGTCCCGGTGCCCGAATCTTCGAAACGAATGATTCCGCGACACGCATCCTCCCGTAGATGGAAAAATCACATCCCCTTTCACTATTTCAGGACATCTGATGTCGAGTGCCCGGACTCTTGAATTCCCGAATGCCGATATCCTGATACGAACTCTTTCTCGGGACTTTCGCTCTGCTGCTCTATGCGTGAGGGTTTAAACCTCGTGCAACTCTCAACAAATCCACTGGTTGTTGGGTTTTCTAATTAAGATCTGACGGCTCAGATCTGTCCCACGCTGTGCACTCTCCCACTACTCCCTGGATGTGGAAAAACAACCAGTCCAGATGCTCCCACAGACCCCGGAGATCTACGGTCCCAATTTCTTCGCTACTCACGAAGATGAAGGAAAAAGGGGTTAAGGCATTAAACGCCCTCGTGTGTTCTTCCAATATAACGGTCGTGAATGACCGCAGATCTTCCGACAGGATCTCATCCGTTGATCGATACTTATCCCTAGGCTGCCATTTTGGGACTTCAAGAGGATCATTCTTCCTTGTACCAGGTTGCTAAGGTTTGCGCTTTCGAATCATTTTCTAGGTTCTTGGTGAGATTTCTAAGAAGGGTGTCTCTATGAGGAGATCTACCCAGGGTATTACCTGAGATGGATAAGGGTATAGATTTCCTGAGAAATGGCTTGAATTCTGAATTGATTCAATGTGTGTATATACATATAAATCTATTTATAAACATAAGCCATATGTGGCCCTTCCATTATAAGCATGCAACCACCATCCCTAAATCAAAACACTACACATGCAGTCTTATACTCAAACCATTCATAAAACTGAATAGACTAAGAGCATATATGTCAGCATATAAATTTCACGATGCAAGATGTAAAACACTTATCAGAAATAACACCAGAAGTGAGTGCAACTGCTGAGAGGGGTGCTCGTTTCCACCCAACCATAGGCTCAACGATTCCGATAGGATTTACCACTAGCCACCCTCGAGCTGAGACCATGATGCTGCGAGACTGCATCTCTATTTGCCAATGACCAAGAACGAGGGTTACTCTCCCCCTTCTCTGCTATCACTCACTCTGTCTTTTCTAGAGTTCTTTTCCTCCCCTTGTGTCTTCCCCCTGCGCGCTTCTTCCTCACGCATTTCCTTCTTGCGAGGTTGTGTGTGGTGCGATTTCCCTCACAGTGGTCAGGATTGAGGCTCCTACGGATGGGCGGTTCACTTCCCCCATCCCTCATTAATTATTGAGGATCCATCTACCTACCAACCTGCGAGTAATTTATTTCAGGCCAGCGAGCCGCTCTTGGTTCTCCGAGCTAGTGAAGTCCAAATATGGTATTCGTTTCGGTGGAAGTTAACGCCACCTTTCCAGGTTCCTTCCACCACCTTTCTTCAGCCATTGTGGTCTCTTTTTCAACATATCCCCTCTCAACAGTCCTACAATATATATTCATAATATTATTCACATTCATTGACCTTTTTCACAAGGTCCATTCACATCACACATTCACATTTATGGGTTTGCCTCAATACTTGGCCAGTATAGTTATTTTTACAGACTGGGGGAAACAAGGTGTTACACGAGGTCCACAGGTCCTAGACATGGAGTGTTGAGAGGCAAATGATTTGAGCATAGCCCTAGAGGGCCCATATTTTCTTAAGTGCAACCCACCTATCAACAACAACAACGTCCATCCCACCAGCCTGGTCCTGAAGTAGTAGTAAGTCATGCTCCATGAGGTAATGAGTCTGGGTATCATGGTATGTGTCACTCTGATTTTTGAAGCACTTGAATATGTTGCACTGAATTCTCCTTTATTTGATAATGTTTGCTTGGAAATTATGCTCTTTAACTTGTTCATACCTGGGAGGGTGACATAATGTCCTAGTAAGTTGATTCCCCTTTAGGATGAGTTTCCATTGGGTGGGTCTGTGAAAGTTCATCATCCATTCCCTCCATACTTACCACTCTCCATCATTATTCCTCTCATGTTCCCCCACCTTGCTTCAGGCATTGGGTTTTCCACGCTAGGAAGGGTTGTACCTTGCCTTGTGGGAAGAAGGGGCTAACGACCCAGGGGGTAAACGTATCTAGCAAGAGTTAAAATCCAAAATGAAACCTTTGAGATGCTTCACCCAGACATTTACAAGAAAGAAATAAAATGATTCTTAGTAAGAAAAGGGACCCATAAGATAAATCAAAACTCAAGGTACTAGTTGGTGGATGGGAGGTCTCATTATGAGTCAACCTATTAGGTCCATAGGCATGTAGCAATATGAAACTACCATCTATCTGGTCACCAAACCAGGGTAGTGGATCTTGGTGGCATAGCCAAGAGAAAGGGGATCTCATCACAAGCCGAGCTTCTCATTTCTGTGAAATGCTTGTGGGTAACCCTGTCACCTCTGGTCGCCATGCTAGGACAATGTCCCCCAACTTTTCCCTTGAAAAGGAAAATACCAAAAGAAATAAGACTAAGAATAAAAGGCATTGTCCCGAATGGGGTGCCACGCGACAATGGGAGGCCACGTAGCCTACCCAGGCCTCAATCCATAAATATGGCAGGTCGTCTCCCTTCACTTTAGTCTTGAATGAAGGGTGACCATTACTGCCCGTAGAGGATGGGAGGACAACTCCCGCGAGTTAGGATAATGGCAGCTCTAAGGTTTAATTACATAGCTTAGGTGAGTACATAAGTCATGTCAACCCAAAGTTTAACTCTCCCTCTTGGTGTTGGTTGGCATTACTTCTCCCTCATTCTCTACCACTCTGCTTGCTTTGCGAAAGGAACCTGGGATTTGTGGGTCTTCCTCATAGTTACTCAGATAATTCTCAACCCTCCTAGCCTAGCCATGCCAAGGGAGAGGGGTAAGTTGAGGCGTGACCTAGCCTGGTATAGTTATGTCGCACGACAGATACGGGTGCAACAGCTAGAACAAGCCTTGTGCATAGCTCAGACTCAGCGCACGGAGAGGCCAAGGACTCCACCGATGGCGTATGTTGAGGAGGTGATTCCAGAGGAACCCATCCAGGTTCCTTCATAATTCCTCCTCTTCACAGTTCGAGATGACTTGCAGCTCCCCAACCACCACACAATGAGTATTAGCGCCCAGGCTGTCATGGAAGGTGCCACCTGCATCATTAAGGAGGAATTCTTAGGGGAATTCCTTTACTTGGACTCAAGTGTTCCATCCTAGGACACCGACAACAAAGGAGCGGAAGTAGCGGAGACGGCCAAGGCAGAGGACATTGGCATTGGGCTGGAGGACAGGGGCACTGTGCAGGGGGGGGGGGGGGGGCACTCGGTCTTGGCGCCTACACCGCTCTCTACAATCCATGAATTATGCCATGCTCTACCTCCTCTCTTCAACCCAGAGAAACTAGAGCTCATATTTGAGCTAAGGAGCCAAATGGCGGACCAGCTCCACCGAGACACCCTCATGAGTCAGCGGATTGACATGTTGTATGACACATTCTCGAATGCACCTGCTAACCAGTGCTGCCCGACCTGCGCAAATCCATTCATGCTCCATCCCAGGGACGACCCTCTCACCGAATCTCCAGACGTCATACCCCCAAGTGCTAATGGTTAATTTTTGGTTCTTTGTAATGGGTTCCTTGTACAATTCTCGCCAAGATCTCTGTACTAAGACGACACGGTTTTACAATTTTTTTTTATTTTGTCAGTTGCTAGATTGTCTTAGGCTTCTAGAACAATTATGTAAGAACATGAATCTGCCACCTGCTCTGGTTTCCATTTGGCCGAGCAGATGGTAGATAACACTTTGGACTAAAAGAATCAGAGTCTGCCACCTGTTCCGGTTTCTGCTAATTTGGTGGAACAAGTGGTAGACTGATGACATGTGGCATTTTTGGTACTATAATAACACAGTAATAGGAAACACCCTTTTTTACTTAAAAAAAAGAAAGAATAAAAGGCATTGAATGGGCTAGGAAACAATGACATCCATGATAAGGTGCAACTCGCCCCCTACAGAGGCACTCACATGAAAGACCTACATTTCCTTGCTATCATTGCATCCTCTGCCCAAACATTTCCCCTACGCCACTTACATGACCTAGATTGGTTCTCACCTGGGAAACACCCCAAAATTAAGAAGTATTAGCCCAATAGGACATCCCGAGACCTTCTCCAAATCTGACTTGTTAAACTGCATAATGTCTTTGAGCATTTGTCTGGGTAAAGGGGGGTTTGCTGCACATGTTTGGGTAATTTTATTATTAGATGTGATTAACATTGCTATGATCCCTGTGACTTATGAGCCCCTAGAGGGCATAATTGTTGTTGCTGCAGGACTTTGCCCAGTGGACAGGTACATATGGGGGAATGATTAGGTTGGACCTCCATGGGGCTGAAAGCCCAACAAATGGATGTTGTGACCCCACCAGGGGGAAAGAGAAACTAGAGGCTTGCACCAAGAAGAAATAGGACGTTTCACCAGGGACACTTCGACAGGCCTAGACCCAGGGGAGTTTTTCCTTTCCACATGGACGTTGACCTTTGAGAGAACATGATGTCATCATTTTGACCTTGACATCATCCAAAGTTAGGGTTTGCACTTATGATGGGCAGTTGTATGCTAATTGGCACGTGTGGCAGCATTCAGGGCCTTTGGAGGCCAAACGTCCTACACTTGAGGTCTAGTGTTCCACCTTAGGGGTCTAACGTCACCCTTGAAGATGAAATTAGGGTTTTATTAATGACATTTTGTAAAAAATGGATTTTAAATTTAATTTGGCCATGTCAGCCTTTTTATGACCTAACTGTAATTAAAGGTCATTGATATTGTATAAATAAGAGAAAAAACTCTCATTTTTATTCATCATCACTCATCACACAAGTGTCTGGTCTAAAATTCGGCACTCATTAAGTGTTATTGGCTGAAACTAAGTGGTGCACAACTTCTTGGAGATATATTTTTAGTGTATCTTAGCTATTTTCATGGTGAAAAATCTTCAACTAGGTTTGAGCTTGATTATTCTTGGTGAAGTAAGCAGAAAATCTACATTTATTTATTGTGAAGGAATGCTTATGGTGAATTTTACTTGTTTCATGTTAAAGATTATGAAATTTCTTGCTTGAAACCCTAGGAGAAAGACATAAGTTATTATCTTTTTCTCTATAATTTTCCACTTGTTTAAATTTCTCAAACAACACCTTATCTAGAAGTAGATACTAGAGCCCTACCATTGTAGAACTCTAGTAACCCTACTTACATTGCCTATTGCATATTTTGTTTTAAATTGTCTAAGGAAAGAGAAATCGCTAGGGCCTAAGTTTCCTTACTTTCTAGCAATTATCTCTCTAGGACTTGGATGTTTAAGGCCTTGGGTTACTAACACCTCTCTCATCCTCTCCATCTCCCTTTGACTAAGTATTATCATTATTATTTCCCTCTAAGAGTTGTTTCTGCTATCATTGACTCCATTACCCTAGAAGACACTAGTCTATTCACTACTAGTGATTGATTGATCAAACAACTTTCAAACTATCTTCCTTGGAACATTCACTAACTCCTACTAACCTTATATTAGCCTAATTCACTAACTAACTTGCCGATGTTGCAAAAGATTGCTACATCCATATAACAACAACAAACCAACCTCAAAAGTGACATGTTATGCTAGCTAGACATTGATAAATATGCTTGTGACTATCTAATATCAATTTTCCTAGTTAAAACTACTATTTCTAGTCTTTTCTCAAGCATTTTGGAGCATAATTATTGTGGCTGCTACAAATTTATCATTGTTGTTGGAAACTGTTATACTGTTGCAATTTTATATCAACTAGTCTATTTCTCAAGAGTTCATTGTCTTATGAAGCATTAACATCATTTTGGTACTTGGAAAGTGCCTTTTTTTCTATTTTGTTGTCATGTTCTGGGCAAGTACACCTCATTTATCTTTTGATTCATCTCTATAATACACAAAGAACCTTTGAAATTGAGTGACTTGTGAGAGGGGGGAACTTTCTTGCCTTAGCCTTCTCAAACCCTCAGGTCACTAGGGATGTCTCCCCTGGGGTACATTAATATACTCCTAAATAGAAACGAGTTTCCTATTAAGGTGACAGTGATAGGTCACCCCTTGTTACACCAATCTTGTATCTATCTGCTTTGGGCTTTAGGCAAGTACAAATTATGCGATAACACGTGGTTTGTCTCTTATGGCTACTTTGGTTTGTTACCCCCAATTCCGAGCTTCCCCTATGCTTGTTGCTCATTTATATTTTCTAACCGACTTTGTCCATTCAAAAGACCACGAGTTGAGAACAAAGAAATGCCTAGAAGCCAAGTAGAGTGGCTCCTGACCCTCCTCTCATTTCCCTCCCAATTTACCTTTGAAATCAAGCCTACAACTTGACTATATAAAGGTTGTCCCCCTCCCGCGAATAGAGACCTGACCCCCACTCTTGAATATATATGGTTGACCCCCTTGTCTATAAAAACATAGGGGGAATGGAGTTTTCCTCTTTCCTCTCGAGGTAAGCTTGTGAGTCTCCAAGGAGGCTTGAGAGAATTACTATGGTGACTAAATCTTGTGGTGTTCCAACCACTACCAAAGATAACTACAAAAATACAAAAAACCTTAGGAAATACCTATAGTACAAAACTTAACTGAGAATTCTCATCACAAACCAACTTGCTACTCATATTAAAATCATACTAAGTTTATCACTCCTTTCCCACTCGAATCTATCATTCTTTGGGGAGTTAATGCTCATGTTATTATTAAATGTAAGTTGGTTTTATTAATAACTTATATTATTAGGAGGCATGAAGGCATTTATAAAACTTTCTTATGTTTTCATTGATACATAAACATGTAATTTGTAAAGATATTAATACAAAAACATGTAACTTGTAAAGATATGGCTAACAATGACAACAACAATGTTCCTCGCCCTGCCAATGGAAACATGTAGAGATCTAGCCACCACCATTGTTGGTAGGTTACATATGGTAAATAGAAAAGGACCCTACATTTTAGTCCTATAAGTGGAGGGACTCCTACATATGTGTAGTGGGTAATGTTAACAAAAAGGAAAATCAAACATGAAATATTTGTTTAGGACCTATCATATAAAATATTTTTTTGGCACATCATCAAGTGCATGTTGATAAAGAGCACTTTATAAGTGCTTTTAAAAAGATTAATAAAGATAAGATAAAACTATTAACAAATACATTATAAAGAAGACATAGTAATAAAGTGACATTCAAATGCATAATAAAGTGACATTCAAATGCATGTATCGTTCATAAAAAGATCTAGTAGTAATTGCATATACCATTGCAACCTTTCAGGCGATTGCAATTATTTTGAAAATGTGTTATAATATAATAATAAATTTCAATAATGAGATTTGGTTTTGGAATCTAATTAAATTTTGGGAAAGAAAATGTAAATAAAATGTTTATATCTTTTACTTATAAGTTGAAGAGTAGAAGAGGTTAAAGTGTAAGTGGGATAATGAGATTTGGTTTGGAAATCTATAAATAAAATGTTTAAATTTTTATTTATAAGAGTAGAAGAGGTTAAAGTGTAAGTGGGAAAATTATGTGGAGAAGATGTGAAGAAGGACCATTTGTATGAAAAATTATTGTAAGTTTAAAAGTTACAATGATAATGGTAATCTTTATAGTGTATTATCACATTGAATAAAGGCATTGAAAAAATGCAACTTCTTTTTATTAGTATGTAATCCTCAAAAACAAATTAAATTGATTTCATATTCATAATCAATTCAAAAAATACATATTTTTTTGATAAATGTATAATTCTCAAAATATAGATTGAATTGATCTCAAGTGTCACACTAATATATTTGGGGTAAAAAAAATGATGTTTATAATAATGCTAATTTTGATATAAACTTTTTGAGTTGTTTTTGTCTCGGAATTGGTTGTAACTAAAATAAACTAAGCAATGCCAATATATCGATGCTTATAAATGTTGTATAATTGCGATGAGCATGTTGAGTTGACTTTATCATTACAATTGTCATTAGTAGAATGTTTTTAAAGTGTGTTGATTTATCCACTTATATGGCGTTGATTTTTCCATGTTAAGATGTCGCTACATTGATGTCTTAACCTTATTTTGATTTTATCCATGTCAAAATTTAGGAGGGTTATATGCACATACCTATCTGGGATCTATCTCCCAATCTCCCATGTAGATATTGAAAAATGATTCCTTCTTGTAGATGGAAATGATAGAATTACAAAATTATGAAATTATAAAAAGGGAATACTTAAAATGGAAATATAGTTTTTAGGCTAAAATGGGAAAAATAAAATATCAAAAACCTTGTAACACACCTCAACAACCTACACAATATTCTAATATGTAATCCTAATCTACAAAACATCTAAATATATGTAACATAACCTGACCAACCCAAACAAGTTACCCCTTTATAATGGAAACATGTATACAATATAAGTGGTATTCTCACAATGCTCACATAAGTATTTAAACATCCCAGGTTTGTTGGTTTGTTCATTGAAGGTGCATTAGAGTTTGAAGAGTAATAGGGTTTTATTGGATTGTTCATTCAAGGTGCATCAAGGTTGTTTGTTAGTTTGTCCCATTCAATCCCCTCCTCTTCTTATGGATTTCAATAGTTGAATGGGTTAAAAAATGCTAGTGATGATTATGTTATTGGAGAAATGGTCTATGTCACAATGATTACAACCATAGAGAATACACATAAATGGGATCACATGTAATGCATTTGGAAATACTTAGAAACATTTCACAATTACTCATTATCTAAAAAGACGTCAAACTATGAAATAATATATAAGGTACCAGAAGGAAATATGCAGAGAATAAAAACAATTTTTATCACAATTGTTAGCAGAAGGAATGAAATAGTAAGCACAATGACACAATTGATCCAAAATATGATACCTTTTTTATATTGAGAGAAAATTTTATTTGCCTCTTCAAGGGGGACACCTCCAACATAGCAGAGCTCAAGTACAAATGAATTCACAAGACAACCTTTTCCATTCTTTTTACCCCTATTTATACTATTTCTATCTTCTAGAGAATATTCTAGAGGAAGAACTTTTTTGAGGTGGAACTTTCTAGTAAGTCTTATTACATTAGACGTGTTCACATTATTACATAGGCCTTATTTACTAATGATGAAATTTATTACATAGAAAAACATATCATTCTATCTACTTGAGGGGTTAGGGAGGTTAGGACCCTAACATGCCCTCCCCCTTAAAGAACAACCTTGTCCTCAAGGCTTGAGATGTGGGAATTGCTAGAAAATCGTGGTTGAATCCCATGTGGAATCCTCAGGTTGTGTATCCTTCCAATGTACTAAAACTTCGTGAATTACATGCTAATGAAGACGACGCTCATGTGTGTCTAGGATTGCTTATGGCCACAACCAAATGGATCCTTCATCATCCAATTCTAGAAGACTAGTTTGAATCTGAAACTTGGTTCCAATCACTTTATTTAAGAAAGATACATGGAAAACTGGATGGATCTTAGAGTGACTCGGAAGAGCTATCTTGTAAGCCATAGGGTCAACTCACTTGAGGATTGTATAAGGGCCATAAAACTTTGGAGAAAGTTTTTGACAATGATCTTCTTTAAGGGAAGTTTTTTTATAAGGTCAAGTAGATGAAGAAACACTTGACCCCCTTCATAAAAGTGAAGTTCAAAATGACATTGATCAACTTGTTGCTTCATGAGATTCTGAGCTAGGACCAAATTCTCTTTGAGGGTGCATAGAATGCTATCTTAGACTGTAAGGGTTATGTTTAACTCCTTGACCTTGGAGACACTGGGAAGATAATATAATATGGAGGGGAGATTTTTACCATAGACTTCCTCAAATGGAGTCATGTGAGTAGCACCATGGTAAGATGTATTGTACCACCAATCAACTAGTGGTAACAATTGAGCCCATTGATATTTTCATTCGGTCATGAAGCACCACAAATATGATTCCAATCACTTGTTGAAAACTTCAGTTTGGCCATTATTCTGGTGATTATAGGTAGTGTTGAGATGCAATTGGGTGCCCTAGAGCCTGAACAATTATTGCTAGAAGTTGTTTGTGAAAGTTGGATCATAGTTGGAGACTATAGAGTGGGGCATTCCATGGAGTTTGAATATATTTTTCATATAAAAATGATCCATTGTGGAGGATTTGAATGGGTGTTAGAGGGCACATAAATGGGCATATTTGGAAATACAAGTAACCACAACCATGTTGATTGATTTATTTCCAGATTTGGGTAATTGATTTATTGCCAGATTTGGGTAATTTGGTAATGAAGTCCATAGATATATATATCCATATATATAGTAGGTGGAATAGGGAGGGGTTGTAGTGTTCCTGGAGTTTTAATTGTTTCTCCTCTGTTGCATTGACAAGTATCACATTTTCCCACAAAAGTGTTGATGTCATGCTTCATTCCTTCCCCCAAAAATGAACGTTTGATTCTTTCATATGTTTTGTGAAAGCCCGAATGACCTGTTGTTGGCGGAGCATGAAATTCATAGAGCATAATTCATTTAAAGTGGGATTGTTTGCTTAAATACATGTGGCGTTTATAGCAAAGCTCCTCATTTTTCCAATAGTATCTCGGAGATGCATGAGGTTATTTTCACAATTGTTGGATCAGACTAGAAAGTTTGGTATCTTGTAACAATTCATGGAGAATGACCTTTAACCAATTGACTACAATAAAGGAGAGTGAAAAGAGGGACTTGTATTCTTCATGTTTCCTAGAAAGAGCATCAACAACCACATTTTATTTTCCCTACTTTTAAATGATCTCAAAATCATAGCTGAAAATTTTAGTCAACCACTTATGTTGCTATGTGGATGAAATTCTTTGTACCAAAAAATATTTGAGGCTACGATGATCAATTTTAATTTGGAAGCGTTTTCCAAGCAAGTAAGCATACTAGAGATCCACCGCATTCAGAATAGCCAATATTTCCTTTTCATAGGTGGATTTTCCCAAGTGTCTCTCAGAAAGTTGTTTCCTAGTTAAGGCCAAAGGCTTGCCATCTTGCATGAGAATGACCCCAATTCCTTTCTCGGAAGCGTCACATTCCAAAACAAAAGTCTTTGTGAAGTTGGGAAGTGCTAGGAAGATTGGAAGGATTGATTAGTGGTCAGAGTCCAACTGAAAGAATTATTTTTAAGGAGAGTAGTGAGTGTGGCTGGAATTTTTCCATAATTCTGAAAAAACTTGCAATAATATCTAGTTAAACCCATGAAACCTCTCAAAATTTTAAGAGTTTTAAGATGGGGCTAGTCGTTCATAGCTTCTATTTTCTTAGGATCCACACAAATACCATCCCTACCAAAAATATGGCTCAGGTACTTGAGTTTAGAAGATACAAAAGCACATTTAGTATTGAGAAAGAGTTCGTCTTGAGACAATAAATGTAAGACTTGATCCACATGGGCAAGATGGGCTTGCCAAGTTTTACTATAAATGAGGATATCATCAAATAAGGCTAGTACATACTGTCAAAGGAAAGGGTGGAAGACATGATTCACGAGGCTTTGGAAAATGGATGGTGCACTACACAAGAAAAAGGGCATGACCAAGAAATCAAAATGGCCTTCACGAGTACAAAAGGAAGTTTTGGGAATATCGGCCTTGTTCATACGCATTTGATGATAGTTGGAATATAGATCAAGTTTGATAAATAATTGAGAACCACTTAGTTCATCCAAAAGGTCATCAATGAAAGGAATGGGAAATTTATCTTTTATGGTAATTTTTTTGAGGGATCGAAAACCAAGGCACATGTGCCACACACCTTGTTTCTTGAGTACCATGATATGTGTCTATGTCAATGCATTCATAAAGATATGCAAAAAATTGGGTCCAAGAAATATACCATCGGTGTGAATTTTTACGCCATTTCCACCATTTCCATCAATCTAGATCCAAATAAATGACATCGATATGAAGTTTGATCAAGTCATCAATGATGCCATGCAAGGAGAAATAATTTTCTATTTGAGTCACCAAGCCCGTGGGGTCCGATCCATTAAATTTATTTGCCTAAACTTTGGGAAGACGAAGGTCATGAGTAAGGGGATTAGAATGAAAGGCCATGGAATGGGATGTGTCAACACCCTCTTGGTGTGAAGGTTGTGTAGAGGATATAGGACCATGTGATTTATTAATGATTGTTGTCAAGTTGTTCACAACTTCAGAGAGGGTGTCTAGTTGGGTGAGCTAGGAATTTATGGTGCCAATATTTGAATTAAGTTTAGTGATAACTTTCCTGGTTTGGTTGTGGGATTTTTTCAAGGTAGTGAGGTGTTTTTCAAGGTCTTGGTTGTGGGTGTGGGCCATCTAGGAGAGAATTAAGAAAGAATAGATCTGGTGGGTCCATACAAAAGGGATTATGAGAGAGTGGTATCACCGTGATTAGTGTTGAGAGAGGAATCCAGTGGGGTGTGTCCCAAATAAGGGTTCTAGAAATTATTCTCATTTTTAAATAATACTACAATGAAAAAATTCCCAAATTCTTAATAGTTAAAATTGGGTAGGAATTTCACAACCTAGATGCAGGAAGTAGGATTGCACACACTGGATGTGCAAAATTTCCACTCTGTTTTTGTTTTTTTTTGTTCCAACAACAAGGGTTATGGTTTTGAGGGTTCCTATGGACAAGGTATTTCCTTGTGCTATAGCTCTCTGATATACTGATGGGGTCCAATAGTATTACTCAACCCAATATCTTAGATATCTAACCAAGGAGGCTCAATCATATCCTTATATGTACTACTAGATTACCCAGGTACACGAGCGTAGTCTTCTTGAGTGTTGTTCTTGGTGCCAGTATAGAAATCAGGCGTTTGATTAATTGGTCGACACCTGGTCTCAGGAGACTTATGGGACTCCCGATATACCCGAGGGTATGTAGAAGTGAATGGACATGTATGCGTGTTGTCTAATGTGGAACTACTTGAATGAGTACCAACAAGAGTTACAAAGGTTTCCAATGAAGTGAAATCATGTGTATTTGTTGTGTGTATTCTTCCCCAATTGTATTTTTACTCGTCAAATGGCAGATCATTGGTCTTTAAAGACATCACCACATGTCTTTAGATTGTTTTTTTTCTTTTCTTAGGAAAGGGATCTCATACCACTTGTAATGTGTCAGAAGGAAATATGTGGAGTAGAAATACAATTTTTACCACAATTGTTAGTAGAAAGAACGAAATAGTAAGCACAATGACACAATTGATCCAAAATATGATACCTTTATTATCTTGAGAGAAAAGTTCACTTGCCTCTTCGAGGGGGAAACCTTCAGCAGAGCAGAGCTCAAGTACAAATGAATTCACAAGACAACCTTTTCCATGATCTATACCCCTATTTATACCATTTCTATATTCTAGAGAAAATTCTAGAGGAAGAACTTTCTAGAGGAAGAACCTTATAGTAAGTCTTCTTACACTAGCCATGTTCAAATTATTACATAGGCCTTATTTAATAATGAGGGTCTTTACTACATAGAAAAGCATATTATTCTATATATTTGAGGGGTTAGGGAGGTTAGGACCCTAACATAACCATGAATGGATTTTTTCTATATTTCTATTATGCAGAAGGGAATCATTTTGATCTGTATGTCAATTCATTCTAGCTCCTCACCATCACCATTAACCATGGTTGATGGGAACAAACTACTAGAATAACTACAAACATGATTTTTAATTTTGAAAGGACAAGTACGTTCATTATCATTTGATTTAACAATACCACCAATGTAATTCTTACATTCCTCCTTGACACCTATTTTCTAATCTGCAACTAGAAGAACATCATGTTCATGGCTAACAATATTGTAGGTACCCCATGGCATCATTCAATCCCAACTATTTGACCCAAAGAAACCACTTCACCAAATACAACTCAATCATCATGTTCATCAATACAAGACTAAGAAATGACACATCCCTTATAGTTGGACCCATCCCAACCGATGATCATGGAATCAATAATTTATATTTTGAAGATTATAATATTATGAGGTTTGACTGGGAATACGAAGAATCTCCAATTGGGTGCACTTGTGGGGAAGTTGATTGTATATGTTTTAATGATGATGTTTATAAATAGAATAACTTTAATTTTTATAAATATTCATTATATCTAGGTAGATACCTCCCACATTGGTAGGACCCTTAGAGAAGTACTCTAGTTGATTTTGTTGAGAGATGCATTTGCTTACATGTAATAAATTATGATGTAGAAACATTATGATTGGTGTATACTTATTATATCAAAATGTTGTAAATATAATTTTCACAAAATGTATTGGTGTGTTCATTAAAATTTATAAGTTCACGAAATGATTTATTTTGAGGTACATTAACCACAAATCAAGTAGCGTCAATAAGAAGATGGAATATTCGATTGGGAGATCATACCCTATCACCAGTAGCGGGGACTTTCCAACCAATTTTTATGCCTTCTTGCAGGTGTTTGGGCCCAAAATGATTTGAACAAAGTTCAAACCACCTTATGGATCTTTCTCTCCTCTCTCCAAGCTTTCCAATGAGTTATCAATCACTCAATTTTGAGTTCATAGACAAAAGTTATCTCCTTGGAATGAGTTGTTGGCAATGAAAGGCCAACATGAGAGTAACCAAGGATATCCAATAAAGATCATTAACTAAATAAATGGATAACAATAACCAACACAATAAGGATAAGATGTTAAGATTCTTGAATCCAAATCTATAACATTGATTAATAAGAAAATTTATACATAAGAAAGTCTCCCTTATATATGGAGGGAAAAAGGAGAAAAGAGTCTCTTAGAATATGCACTCACCATCTCTCCAAGAATTCATTGAAGGAATAGGAATGAGCCTAAGTCTAATGTGCATAAGATATATACTCTCTATTAACCAAGTGGACTCGTCTCACTTGCACAACTAAATGAAACATTAGTCAACATCACATATCACTAAAGGGGACACAAATGCCACATCATTAACATATGTACCATTAAAGGGAGAATTACAACTCATTTATGCTAACTCATGTGCAAACAATATTCCAATTACAAAAGTGTAAGACATCAAGTCATACACAATAATCCATGAACCTCAAATACAATACATAATATAAGCGAAACAAAGATTCTATGCACTATGAAAAGTGCATCAGCTCTCATGTAAAATTCACGTGCAAATAAACTCCCCCCTAGTCGTTGAATCTCCCTTGATTCAATTCTAATGGTGATATGCATCATCTAAACATCATTTCCATTGCCTAAACATAGTTTTGAGGTAGGGTATAGATAATCCATATGAGGAGATTACTCATCTCTCAATGTGGTTAGGAGTATATAATTGATTAGCAGTGTGTGGGTTTAATTTTATTTTTTTAACAATAAATAGGTAAATTATATTGATAAAAAAGCTACAAAAGTGCTACAGTGTAAGTTACATCATTATATAATTCCACAGAGTTTCAAAATAACAATTGCATAATAAAAAAAAGTCCTAGTACAAGCCCAAAACAAAGATTGGCTTTTCCTTATAGAAAACTACCCAGTGCTCCTTGATGTTATATATTTTATAATATATGCATAATATTCTTATAGTCATAAGAAACATTAAAATCAACAATGAGAATACAAACTAGTGACATTTTCTTGACTTGTACTTGTTGGTTCAGTTTCCCGATTCACAATTAACATCTCCTTGTCAAGCTGGTGCACAATGTAATATCCCTAATATAGCTAGGCATGGATTTTATGAATTTATATGCAATTATGTTATATTTCCACAAATATTTTGCATTCATTCTACTAAATAAATTTCGTCAAACATATTGCAAGCATCCTAAATACACTTGGAATAGAAGAGAATCATGGAATATTTTATTATGAATGGAGACTAAATAATAATGCAATGGATACTATGGCATCTGCAATACATCAATAGAAAACACACAATACAAGCCAAAAAAACCTAGAATAATGTCGCGCCCCCCTCAACATATGATATCCAACCCTCCAAGTGCCATAACCTCTCCAAGTAGATCACTGCAACCCAAAACTGAAAAAACCCCCAAGATGAAGCTCTATTGAAGATCCTGGATGGATCCTCCTCCTTGTCTATCTAGGGTGTATATTGCACCATCGAAAGAAGACCAACATTGGAAGTATTTTTCCCAAAACCCCAATGAGAACACTAGCTACAAGAGAACTCACAAAAGATATCAAATCATAATGATGAGAAGTGAGGGGTTATCCTTCTTTTATACTTTTCTAACCCCTTTTGGATCCTTCCTCCATGATTTCTAAAACTTCCCCTTTTGGACTACATCAATCCTTCTAGATCTTTCCCCTTTTTGACAAAATCAAATGTAACTTCTAGAATTTTCCCTTTTTTGACTAAATCAAATATAACCCTTATTTTCCCTCCAATTTTCTCTTTAGGATTAAAAGTCACTTTATTAATAATTAACTAACTTATTAATCTAAAGTTACTTTACTTTCCCTAATGTAACTTTAATAATATAATATCTCATAACTAAGTGACATTAAATTACCCCCTTTTCACTCTTATTTCACCATTGACAAGCCAAGGGAGTCCCTTCTACTACAAAATCAGGGAAATAAAAAAAATAGGGACATGACAAGTCCTCCCTTCCCAAAGATTACTTGTCCTCAAGCAATCATCATGACCTGACTCTCCATCGACTGATCTAGGCTAACACTAAAAATGATACCAGGATCCAAAACCACCCTGTAAGATGTGATGCATCCTCCGCTCAAGGCGTGGGTTGATAATGTATTGACATAAGAGGCCTCCTGAAAACCACTAACAATCAAGGCCACTTAGTGTTGCAATAACTTGATCAACCCATCAATGTACTGCTCTTCTCGAGAACCAATCTCGCAAGAGAAAAAAATGGCTCTCACCTCCGTGTCAACTATTGCACTGTATCCTACTGAAATCCCAAGGTCCCAAGATATCCTCAGAAAAGAACCACCATGCTGATGTTGCACTACTCTGATAAAATTTGACCAACCTTCATTCCCACTATGTGTCCATAAGATGTAATTTCTCAAAGGATTACATCCACTAACGAGGATCATGCCCACCCAATGTATCCCCACTCTAAGATCAGATATCGTAGATAATTCTATGTGGTCACAAACTAATAGGGCATCCACTGCACCTAGTCTCCAAGTATGAAAGGGAAAGGCCCCAGTACTCCAGTCCCCCCTATCTACTGCAATAGTCCAAGTGTCATCCATAAAATCTCCCAACATATCGTCCACAAAGTTCCTCTATGTGAACACAAGAGCCCTGTAGTTGGTAAAGTTGCCATGGTCCCACACTAGCTTGTAATACATGAAGCACCCTCTACTCATATCACTGGTATGTAAGGTGCAAATACCAGTATCCACCTTAATTCTCATGATAAGCCAGGAAATCATAACTTGCATGAATTCAACCAATTCCTTGGAATACAACTCCTCCAATCATCCAATCCTAAGCCTCCCAAAAGTAAACTTTGGAAAGTCAAAACTGATGCTCACATCTCTAATAGTAGTTGAATTGTCAAGCAATGTAATCCCAGGGTCCCAAAATAATCCTGGAAGGGTGCCACTATGTTGACATTGCACTACTCTGATCATCATCATCAGACCAATGCTCCCAGTCTACATCCTCCTCTCCTAGAACCCCAAGTTGAACTCCCTGAAGGGATTGAAAGAACTATCCTGAATCCTCCCCTGTGAAGGTGTCTCAACAAAGTCTAAATCTGCAAATCCACTACTGGCCTCGAGTCTACCCTGCCATATAGAAAAATACTTGAACTCTCCTCTCCTGATGTCCCAAAAATAAAGCAGACCAATCAATATCACAACTCTGTCACTCATCATCATCTGGATCAACCTATCACTCAGATGAATTCCTTGATCCCACCACCAAATTGGAATTCCACCACTACCAATACCTACTAGTTGTTGTTGCACCATACTAGTAACCATCAGAGTCCAAATGAGTCATTTCCCTAGTGTGCCATCATCTGGTGGAAACCTAGTATTGGGAATCAACTCCGTGTCTATAGATATGTTCGACTCCTCCCAAACTGCACCAAGAAACTTGCTATATTGATCACCATCAATGTCCCTGAGTAATCCATAGAGTTTAAACACCTCCCTAAAGAACTACTCTACTAACTGTGGAACCCCATACACTAATGAAGGCCCTAAGATGTAGTCCCTACCATGCGCCTCTGGTAGACTTGTACCGCTGTCTATCGACAATATTTCCAACCTATGTTCCGAAATGAGTGTAGACTTCCACAATCCTCCTGGATAGGCATGCCCTGACTCATTCTATCGACAATTCATGCATTTCCTCATATTCCTCCAAACATCTCCATCGAGGCCCTTTCATGAGAACCTCTCTCTAATCTATTGATAAGTATGGAAGCACACATGATGTCCTATCAAAGGTGAATCATGCATAGCTCTCATGATCTCCTCCCTAAGTGAGGACTTAGGGACTAAGTATATGATACCTCGGTATTAGATGATATCATCCACCACTCTGTACCTTTCATCCTAAATGTGACCCTCTGCCAACTCGCAAGAAAACCAATATTTGGAATATTCCACCAGAAGGTGGGACTTCCAATCAACTTAAACCCTTGTGAGCCAATCCAATGTGTCATGGATCTCTTTTCGATGTGCCTGTACATCCTGCACACTACTCACATGGATATAATATACAATATATGTCTTGTCAAACCCCTTATCCCTGTCTAGATGATAGCCCGATAGAAGATCAAACTTATGAAGCACGCCCATCCACTTATCGATTCTAGGTGAACTAAACCCAATGATATGTCTGAAGTCCCTGTCTAGATGTCTCCCCTGGGAAAATATCCCCAAAACCCATTTTACACCACCATACACTACTGTATATTGTTGTATACTATTGTATACCACTATATCATCATGTACCACCCTGTATACTATATGTCCCACTATATCAATCACTCCCCTACTATAAATTGAACCTGGATCCAAGAGTGATGTATCCACATCTTTCATATACTCAATCCCCAAATCAAATGGTGTATACACTTCCTTGCTGGCTGGTCCACACAAAATTTTCTCAACTACCTCCTATGTAGCTAAGCGTTGAGCCAAAAGATACAACTCATGATCCCTTCAATTCAAAATAGGTTCACAATCAAACTTTGATGTGTCAAACTTATCCTCTATCACCTGCAACTTTAAATTCTCCTCCTGCAAAATCATCACAAGAGGCTCTTCCCTCTGATCATGAGTGCTACTCATTCCCTCATGTGCTACTGCTGCCAAATATGACGGAGCCTCTATTGTTGTCAATGATGAAGAGAATGCCAAAATAAGTTGGTAAAAAATATCCTCCATCCCCCTCTCCTTGTCTTCAACTAACTTAAGAACAAGGTCCCTATCCATGAATGACTGCAAGTAATTGGATTTCATCTGCTCTAGTGCTTCTCTAATGATGCATAATTGAGCACTAGTGATCCCATCTAAAACTCCCTTTTTTCTCTCCTCCATATGAACCTTCCACATAATATTTTCAATAAACTTGTGAGTATCATCTGCCCTTGTCAACACTTGCACAATGTGCTCCTCCTTGACCAATAATCGGTCCTCCGAACCTTGCACTTCTAGGGGTATTTTTTCAATCTTATCACAATGTCTAGGTATAGCCATGTCCTCCTCCTCATTATCATCATATGCTAAATAATCATCATGTGTAGGTGCTATCAAACATGAACTTTCCTCATCAAAAACATCATCTATAGTGAAATATGTTGGACCCTCAACATCGGTTGATCAGAACATTTCCCCACAATCCTTGTAGGATGTTGATTCATCAGAGGTATACCCATCTAACACACTAGTGTCCTCATCGTCATCTGATAGTTATGATGATGTATCATAGGCTACTATTGGGTCTCTCTTAAGGCTAGATTGTTTTAGGATAAATCCGTAAGTGCAGACACAAACCGATCTCCCTAGATCCACCTGGATCTAGAACAAAACAAGACAGAATAATACACTTTCCCTAGATCTAACCTATTGAATGAACCAAGAGATAGGGATCATGGACATACCTTATGAACGCTCTCCTAATATCTCTGTTGTTCCAAGCTTTGCTCCAATGCTCTTGCACCGTTTAGATCACAACAGTACAAACCAATCGAAGTAAAGGCAGATTAATATATTCAATAGCTAGTCTATACATATGATCAAGGAGTTATGTAATAAAGTGACATCATCTTTATGAGAAAGGGACATATTACTATATTGAATTAATTGGAAGTGAAACTTACAACTTGAGCCTTGATGTCATAGGTCTCCTTTCGATGGCTCTTAGCTCTGACACACACACTTGCTCATGCATGAAGAAAATCAACCACTTGTAATGACCTTGCTATTGTCTCTTGCTGCTGTAGCATCAGTCCTCCATACAGTATTGCAATAATTCTTCAATCAATCTCTTGCTATCTTGCTTCTAACTTGCTTAACCCTTTCCATGAGCAATCTCCTCAATATATAGGAGAAGATAGATTAGTTACTTGGATAGGAAATGATCCCAAGATATTTGGAATGCCAACACTTGAATAACCATTCGAAGCCAACTCATGTTTCTAGAAGATTCCCTTCTAGAAGATTCGAGATCTTATCTTTTTCCTTCTTTTGGAACATGTTCGCACCCTGGCTATTAGTTACAGTGCGAGAGGTTCGCACCCCAGCTTAAAGAAGACTGCGAGAATCGGGCATTCTCGCAGGCAAATACATAGGTAGCCTGCGAACATCCTTTAAAAGCATGATTTTGGAAGAAGACAAATGTAACTTCTTCCAGGAAAGTATTCTTAGTGAAGAGATTGATTTTATATCATCATAACATCATCATGACATCATCACAATGACCCAAATTGCGGATAACATAATGCCCCCCAAAGTCTGAGAGTGGAACTAGTGACAGTCAATAGACTTTGTAAGCTGCATGTGTGTGTCGAGAACCAAGAACACATCTAATCGGAAACCTGCAAACACCCAAGCATCAACAGAATATCATGTATACCAATTCCCGAGGTAGGCATTCCCATACTCAGATCATAGACTGATGACATCATAAACAAAGGTCATGGCCACCAATCATACACTGTGGATCCATGCAGTCATAATATAGCACAACCACTTGAATACACTGTGGATCTACGCGACAAATTTTCAATCAAGATGACATAGCCACGAAACATACACAGTGGATCTATGTGTCGCAAATCATACATACTCCATCAAAACCTGGACCATAAAGACAATATCCAGGGTCTTCAATCTCATCGCCCAGAGTACATATCTAACCATGTGATTACATGTGTCGTAGTCGAACACGGTAGAAACCACTTGATTACCAGTCATTGATGTAACCGTTAACAAGTGCGAGGGAAATCACCATTGATGTCAATGACTCCCAAGGTACTATAATAAAATCCATTGAGTGCGAATAAATGAGTTGATGTCGAACACCCGACGGAATCTTTTGATCAGGGGTCAATGATGTAAACCCACTGTCGAAAGCGAGAAACTTCCCATTGAGGCATGCAAGCTTCAAGGTACTAAATAATTTTTAAGTCTTGATTCCGGATAATGTGCTGAAGTCGACGGAACAAGCCTTGTCACAGGAGGGCCTTGATGTATCCCCCATCAGTGACACGAAATGAGTAACTGAGTTTGAAAACTGAAACAGAGTACATAGCAACTGGACTTTGGACACAAGGAAGGCCGACACGGAATGAAAGGATAACTGTAGATGGCTGACTCAAATAGAGGTTTCAGACGGACAGCTCTTTGAACATATGAATGACACAACCAATGATTTGGCATCATTGACTCAAAGACGACACATGGAAAGACCTTGTTATTAAATCGAATGAGAGACAAATGGATTTCCCAAACCGGCTTCAAATGATGAATAGGGGGTGTCATGTTCAAGAGCGACACTTACTGCCAATTAACACAAAGATGGAACATATCCCTTTCCCAAATTTTCTCCCACCATTTCTGGCAAGTACCTCTTTATTTTTACGCAAGCTTGAAGAGTATCACATATGCTTGTTGATATAAGCTCATCCTTCGGACGAGTCCCTCAGAGTATTGTTAACGAACCCTAGGAAGGAGTGGTTCGGTCCCATCACGGGTCTGTCAATGTTTGTTTAACAAGTCCAAAGATAGTAAACTTGAAGGTTTTTCAGGATTATAGAGTTTGGAAAAACACTCAAAAGAGAACTCTCTCAGTTCCTTTTTCGTACAATAGTCCAATGAGACCGAAAAATGGTTAAACCATCGCTCGAGGGACGCATACTTCAAATACTTTAACGAGCATGAAAATAGCAAGATTGCTCGGCAATCTTTTCATGTTTAGAGAGTCTGAAAAGAGATTAAAGTTAACTCCAGGGGGGTTCCTTTTTCGTGTAACTACAGCGAGCCTGGAAAAGAGATAAAACAACGCTTGATCACATTCTTATATTTTTGACAAGCGCAAGAACGGATAAAAGGCGCTTGAGGTTTTATATCAAAACCATAGGAAACAAACAAAATCACACCACACCGCAAAAGTTTTTGTCCATAATCATCTGCATTGGGTACCTGCAAGTCATTTCACTCACTTCTATATTAGTAATTAGGGTAAAATAATGGATAAACATGAAAAAACCCACTTTTAACATGGTAAAAAGTAAATAAAATAAATCCATAACACTTTTTACCATATCATTTTACCCTTTTACCATTTGAGTGAAAAAACTTCCATTTTACCTTCTACCTTCATCGTCGATTTTCGGGAGCTTCGGGCCATCATTCTTCGAGCCGTCTGCGGTGTTTTGGTAAGCTCTCCATGCTTTATCTTTTCATGGTTCAAATTCATGATTTCATTGGTTAAATTTCAAGTTTTGAGTTAATTTTTGAAACCCTATGCATGTAGAGGGATTCTCGCAGGCTGCCCATAAGGGGCCTGCGAGAATGCCTCATTCTCGCAAGAGGGCCTAAGAAAGCATGCGAGAGGTTCGCACTGTGTGCCATAGGTCACCTGCGAACAGTGCAAAGTCCAAAAAAGTTTGTAATGTTTAGCCAGTACAAAAGGTTTATTCTATGAAAGAGAGTTTTAACCATCTTCATATGTTCCCATGCAGGTTTATAACCATCATAATGGTGCTCGAATGGAGAGAACGGGAACACGAGGAAGATAATAAAAACGCCAAAAATCACCCTCCAACCATTGTTGCTCTAAGATATTGCGGTCTCTTAAAGTATTTCCTCATACTGGGCATGAGAGCCCAAGTTCGATTGCTAGAACACTTAATCCGGATGTGGGATCCGGATCAGCAGGTTTTTAATGTCGGAGCTCACACATTGACTATCGACATTGAGGACATTTATTTCCTGACTGGGCTATCCAGGCGAGGGTCCTATGTCAGTTTGATTGGTAGCCGAAGGGGTGGTTTAAAAATGAGCGAGTATTGCCGGGAGTACTGTGTGCCTGAGGCTAAACGACAAAAAGGGAAAGTGGCCATTTGGGGAGTGACTGGTATAACTCTCTGTACCATTCTCTTCACTATC
>ML776696.1:1150381-1177664 GCA_009831015.1 Picea engelmannii
TCTGGAAAAACCCTGAAAAACTGTCGAAATTAAAATGCTAATAACTTCACTTTCCGGACTTCGTTTTGGCTGATGTTTTTTTTGAAATTGGGTATTTTTACGAGAGGAATTCAAATATTCAATTTTTTTTCCAAATTATATTTATAAATTTTCATATCTGAGCCCGAAGTGCACCGCCCTATTTGTTCCCCCAAAAAAATATTTTGCAAAAAAAACCCAAATATTTTTCCCTTATTTGCCTAAGGATAGTGCTTTGATGCGATCACAAGTTAGCAAGATCACTAGATATGATACCATTGTAATTTACCTAATAGAGATAAGTAGGGATTTTATGAATTTATATACAAGTATGTTATATTTCCACAAATATTTTGCATTCATTCTACTAAAGGCATTTCATCAAACATATTGCAAGCATCCTAAATACACTTGGAATAGAAGAGAATAATGGAATATTTTATTATGAATAGATACTGAATATAAAAATCCAATGGTTGTTATGGAAACTGTAATACATCCATGGAAAACACACAATACAATCCAAAAAAACCTGGAATCATGTCGTGCCCCCCTCAACATATGAGATCCAACCCTCTAAGTGCACAACCTCTCCAAGTAGATCACTACAACCCAAAACTGAAAAAACCCCCAAAATGAAGCTCCAATGGAGATCTTGGATGAATCCTCCTCCTTGTCTAGCTAGGGTGGATATTTCACCATCGAAACAAGACCAACAATGGAAGGTTTTTTCTCAAAACCCCAATGAAAACGTTGGCTACAAGAGCACTAAAAAAATATATCAAATCATAATGATGAGAAGTGAGGGGTTATCCTTCTTTAATACTTTTCTAACCCATTCTAGATCCTTCTTCCATGCTTTCTAGAACTTCCCCTTTTGGACTACATCAATCCTTCTAGATATTTACCCTTTTTGACCAAATCAAATGTAACTTCTAGAATATTCCCCTTTTTTACTAAATCAAATATAACCCTTATTTTCCGTCTAATTTTCTCTTTAGTTTTAAAAGTCACTTTAATAATAATTAAGTAACTTATTAATCTAAAGTTACTCTACTTTACCTATTGTCACTTTAATAATATAATGTCTCTTAACTAAGTGACATTAAATTACCCCCTTTTCACTCCTATTTCTCCACTTACAAGCCACGAGAGTCCCTTCTACTACAAAAGAGGGGAACTAAAAAAAATTGGGACATGACACACAATTTCATCCTCCCTTAGCTATTCCCTAGAAACGTTAGATGAAATCCTTTGGTTTGAGGCCATGTTACCCCTATGCATATTGAGTACCAAATTTTGAAAGAGATTACATTCATCTTGTAAAATTACAACATGTTGCTTCCATTCCACTAGAGACCCCATGATTTCTGCTCCTGTGTTGTAATTTGACATTCAATTTCATGATTTTTTGAAGCAATATTAAATATTGAAGACCTATTGTGGTGAATGTGTTATTCATGGATTATAAGGAATGAATGTATTTCTTGTAATTGTCTCGAGTTATATAACTAATATCTTCTATAAATGTAGTATAGTTCACCCTATCCATAATAGCCACACCACTCTATTTTTGGGTGCTTCATGGTTTCCTCTGTCTTAGAATGGGGAGATGATAACACCTCAAAAAGCTCAAGTTCAAATGATATGAAATCCCAAGAGCCATGTATTTCTCAAGTTAAGTATTTCTAAGGTTGATGTTGGCCTGAAAAAATTTGATTCCATATGAGCCAATAATCCACTATGAGATTAGTTCCCCTGTAAGTTCCTTGACACAAAGAGATAGTCTGAACAATAGTCGAAAATCAATAAAATTTGTTACTTGATGAAGAGAATTGGCATACCCCTTGTTCGTGTTGAATAACAATGATATTATCCCATAGTGAACCAGAGAAACAAGAGACAATAGATGATAAGCATGTGATTTCAAGGAAATGAGAATGTGAATTAGGGACTATTGTCCCTTCTCATTATTGTTTGTATATTCATTGAGGTGATTTGGATTGTGAGCCATGTGATGTTTTATGAATCCAAGGGTTCTTTCCATGTGATAGATTAATAGCACTAAATGTTTCTGAGTAATATTCATCGATTACGGGATGGATTGTTGATTTGATGTTCCATTAACCATAAGCTCTCCCTCTTTTGGAGTTGAGCCAAAATTATCCGACCAATATGTCATGGGACAAAGAACTGCAACATGAGAGTTGAACTCCTTAGCTTGTAACTTTAGATTGTCAACACAGGGATGCACTTCTTTGAAAAGGAATTGTGCACTATATGTGAAAACTACATAAATATGCCTATCTAAGAAGGAGGAGACATGTTTGCCCTAGGAATGAAATGATTGATTCATCAAAGGAAAGGGATAAAAAGTACTTGAACAAAACTCAAATGAAAGTTGAAAAATAGAACTTGAAAGCATATACTAAGAAACAAACTAACCCTACTTAAATTGACATAAAGGAGAGTTGAAATGAAGTGTTGTAAATCCAAGCAAACCTAAATAATCCACTCTACTACAAGGCATACATAAACCTACTACAAAATAGAATTTAACCTACTCAAATCAACCTACTAGAAAATAGTTTAATATACTACAATTAACCTACTGCAAAGATGAATGAAAGCATTAGAAAACATAGATAATACTTCTTGAAGTAACTTGCTACAAAGCTGAAGAGAATGAAGTTCACAAAGAATCCTTATAAATGACATACTACCATGAAGTTACTTGAACTGACATGTTGGAATTTTCCATTGGAAATAAATAATAGCTACAGAAAACAATGCATAACAAAAAATGGAGACAAAATGGACTAAACACACTTGAAAGGAAAGGAATGAAATACAAATATAGAGGTTCCTTTTTCATCCTTGAGTGGCCCCTACTTAGTGATTCTACATGGAACCTAAAAGACTACAAAATATAATAAATGTGGAAGGAACCTTTCTTCCTTGGCACACTAATTCATAAAAACAATACATATTGAAAGAGTTCAAATTCCTCATCTCTATAAGAGTTCCTAATTCTCAATAATGAAAAAGACTTTCTAAGGATATCCCCTTGCTCCTATTCATGAAAAAGGATTATATCAATGATCCCTTTAACCAACCTTTTAGTGAAGGGATCATGTCTTCAGAATCCCTATAATCAGGGACCTATGTTCTAGGGATAAAATCCCTTTCTAGATTGTCCTCTCTCAATCAACAATTCAAATGGATATGATGTTGAATTTGGTGCCTTGGATGATTGAAGGATTGACAAGCCTTGGAGTTTAATGAAGGGACACAATCCCCCTTTTGTCTCATATAATGTTGGTGTAGGGCCTTCTTGAATTTCAAACTACTCGATCCATAGGTTAGTGTAGCCTTAGGTATGCATGAAATTATCAAAACCATAACTAAAATAGGATACAATACACACTCAATCATCCAAATCATTTCATTAACAAACAAATGCACAAAAACCAACATATTTATATTAATGATTGTCAAGAGAGTTCTCATAGAGTACAAAGGTAATCAAAATATCTCAAAAGTGATCTCATGATACAACAATCGAAGGGCCCATCATCACCTCCTAGTTTAAAATTTTGCACACCCTTGTGCAAACAAAAATGATGATGCAATTGTCGTTACTGCCTCTCTTTCTTATTCATTATTTTCGATATCTATATCCTTGCCTCATGTCATATTCCACAAATCATGTAATGGAACCCTTACCATGGTACCCATCATCCTTCTCAACCTTCTTCCACTCTTCCCTCATCTTCTCTTCATATAATATTTCTATTGGTGTAGGGTGTAGAAGGATAGGGGGGTTGAACCTAAGCCCATCCAATTGAGCTTGACTCTCCTCAATGAATTATTGCATATTTGGGCCCTAAACATGGTATCTTGCAAGTTGTAGGGGGAATGAGGTTCAATTGTCTTAAGATCATGTGGTAATGCATTCCATTCTTTGGAATTATTGGGCTACCTCTTCCCCTGAGATCCTAGTTGTATCCTCAAAATGGGAAATTGCCCCTCTCTTATTTTCCACCAAGATATGAATAAAATTCAAATCAGTTGTGAGGGTCATATGATTACTTATGAGCTCTTCAAGCCTAATTGGCCTCTGCCATGATCTATAGGGGGTGTTGGAAGAATGAGAGGGTGGGGAGGGTGTGGTGAATCAGTATTACACTTTTTCAATTATTAGCAGTTACTTTTATATTTTGTTAATTACCACAATAGATAAACAATGGACTTGTTTGTAAAGTAAATTATATAAATATAATTAATAGGAATTACAAGGATTTTTATGAAGAATAGTGAAGGACACCAATCCTTTTTAGAGAACCAACTCTAAGAGGCACAAATCCCCTTATTTAGGGCACCAACCCTAGGAAGCACCAACTCCCTTGTCTTTAGGGCACCAACCCTAGATGATCAGAATCTGGACCAGGGGTCAAATTTTGCTCAAAAAATCAAAGTTCTCAGAATCGCCTCAAAACGAACGGGTGCGTAGCCCTCGTCGTCATGAACCCAACACAACTTGTTTGGGTTCAAACAAACGTCAGATGAGTGAGATATCTCGTTCTGTTCGAATCGTCGAACAAGCAAAACAAAAATTGTGTTGACTATACAGTCCGTATGGATGCTGACGTGGCAGAGGCCGTACGATGACATGGCATGTCCATACACTGAGGTGGTAGTTGATGACATGGCAATCATTGATTGGCATATGTGGACGAATCCTGTTGTGACATGTGGCATATTTTTGGTCAAGTGGTTTGGTTGTTTAAAATATTATGGAGTCCATGGGGATCAAACCCCAGACCTCCCCCACCATGGAAAAGTCTTGGAAAAGGCCGCCCAACTGATGTGCCACACATTAGTTCTTATCATATATATGTGTTTTTTCATATTTAAGTTTGATTTGTTTAATGGTTGGCACGGGGGTCCGGGCTGGGGCTTAGCCCCAGCCCCTGATTTTCAAATTACTACCATATGACCTATCCACAACTTTGCGCGTGTGCGGATTTGGTTTTTCAAACGGTTTCCCACCATCGTGCCTAGACACATGTCGCACCCACAACAAATCTTGGAACGTATCCCTTTTGCACGTTAAGACAAGGTCACATGGACCTATATGCCCAATGGTTTGGTGGTTGGGGGTTTTAGTTCCGTTAACGGTCCTACAGTTCACACTGTTATTTGGTTATGCACCCGGTGCTAGGTTTTAGCATGATTTTGAGCACATGTGCTAGGTTGGGCACACAGAGGTGCGTTTTGGCGAACCAGAGACAACAAGCTTGAAGGAGGGAAATGGTAGGAGGCCTAACTTCTTCATTTTTTGGCCAAATGAGGTGCCGAAAAAGCCCAGCTAGGGGTTTTTGGACGTTCTGAATCCATTGGCACTATTTTCAAAGGAATTTGAAGACTTATTTTGCATATTTTTCACCATTGAAGTTTCAGAGAGCTCCAGGGAGCTTGAAGCCCTCATTGATTGAGGTCATGCTCAGATGAGCCCAAGTCTGTTTTCTGTGACTGCATAGACATTTTTGGCTAATTGTTATGCTATGAACACATTGGGATAGGTTTAAGAGGCATTTGAGGACTTTTACAGGTGTTTTTTCCACAAGTAAGCCCAGGGAAGCTCAAGGCCACATGTAGAAGAGGTCATGCCTGGATGAGCCATGATCCGTTTTCAGAGTTCTATTAGTCATTTCTGGGGTTTTTATGTATTCTGAACCGAATGTTACAGTCTGTAAATCCATTGGAGTTGAGCAGCAGATTGTAAAATAATTTTTGACAAACTAATCCAAGAGAGCCTAGTCCATTGATGGAGGCTCAAGGAGATGTAGCCTAGAGAGGGGTGAACTCCTTTATCATGTTGTTCTTGTTGTGAGTGTTTGCTGGTTATTATTTGATGCAAGTTATTTTTGCTGTTGTATTTTATGAAAACAACATATTTTACTTTTCAAAGATCTCACACATAAACATTTTGAAGATGCATAAACTTGGCACATAATTTATCTTGCATATTTTAATACATTGAGCAAGGTCCTGAAAAGTTTATTTTTATGAAGTAGAGGGTGCTTGCATAGAATAACAAGTCAGCCCACTATTTTTAGATCACTAGGAAGCACCAACTCCCTTGCTTTTAGGGCACCAACCCTTAGGAAGCACCAACTCCCTTATCTTTAGGGCACCAACCCTAGGAAGCACCAACTCCCTTAAATAAAGGATATGAATCCTTTTGTGCTCCTCCCTTCCACCCTCACTTCATAAGAATCATCAGTTCTTCTTCTTGGATTCAGATGTAGTTTTTATCTTCTGATCTGGACTACAAAGACACTTTCTTCTCACCATTCTTTCACGTTTATATATTCTTCCAACTGGTGTGAGCTATGAAGCATTGTGTCCCTTTGTTTGGACCATCACACCTCTTCATTTTAAATTAACAATAATCTCTATTATTATTCAAACGTCATTGTGAAGGCTATTAATTCAGTGAGAGTTTTTTTCATAAATCGATCACAGGTATGGACCGATTTCTTTTAACTCGATTCCATGTCTCTGCAAATGTTGTACAAATTGAATCCTGTAGAGGCGCTTCCTTCAAACCATTTACATGTTACCATATGCGCAAAACCACGGGCTTATTAATTAAGCTATGTATTCAACACCTTATTTTTTATGTGTTCATAACCCATGACTGGGGGTTGGAAACTAGTCCTCCGGTACTTCGGCCTTCGGGAAAATTCTCTCTCATCCAATATTCCGGAGTAGTTACCTCTCACAAGGATGGATCTAATGGTTAGCATGATTCTCGGATCCAAATCAATGGTTTAGATTTGATCCTTATACAATCCTTCCACTGCTTAATCCAACGTCTATGACTTAATCAAACATTGATATGGACGACCATTATTTACTTCAGGACTTCCAGCCTCTGCAATATTTCAACCTTCCGGAGTACATTTCTCCGAAGTAGATCAGACGATCGATATTTTTTATTTTGTTGATGGATGATCCTGGATTTACCATAGGTTTCAAACAAATCGATGGCCATGACTTGATCTGTAGTTGAGTGGATATTTCTTGTTCACTTCGGGAATTCGGTGCTTCGAGACTCTGGTCTTTGTAGTCATTCATTTATTCCAGAGTAAATTTCGCCAAAGTAGATCGAACGGTCGATATACTTCTTCCATACATGGAAGATCCTGGCTTGTCCATAGGTTTCAAACAAATCGATGGCCATGACTTGATTTGTAGTTGAGTGGATGGTTCTCGTTCACTTCGATGCTTCAAGGGTTCGAAGGTCTGGGTAATTGTTGTTCCAATTTCCACCAGAGTTGGTCAACGCCAAAGTGGTTAACATGGGAGTGCTTATGACATGTTTTGATCTAACGGTCATGTGAGAATCCAGATGATATTAGATCAATGGTTTACATTGACTTCATCCTTCGATGCTTTGGATAGTTGCTAGATTCCCCCGAAGGAAAAACTCCTGGAGTGACGTAACTTGCTGATGTCACTTCTAAATTGGCACTAACCTAATGGCTACAATGTGTCACCTAGATTCATGACTTATGTAACGTAAAGTGCCAACTAAACCTAGACACTTGTCACCATATAATTGTGCCACATGTCCTTTCTGATGTGGATCTCTTGATGTGGCACATGTCCTCCTCCTGGATCTAACGATCGTAGGTTCATCTGAATCTTTGGTCCAATGACTGTGATCAATTCATTTTGGCGTTCAAAACTTTGGGTTATATTCTCCCATTTCCCAAATCTCCCGAAGTGAGATTTTTCGACTAAACCTTGAGCATCTTGAATTCATCTAATGATCCTTATTTGACGCAAACAACCTAACAAGATCCAATGATTGTCGGGATTTCAACTGTTTCAGGATCTTGTGAATCCTTGATCCAACGGTTGTGATCAGTTCATTTTGGCCTTCGAGACTTTGGATTATATTCTCCCATTTCCCAAATCTCCCGAACTGAGATTCAACGACTAAACCTCGAGCATCTTGAATTCATTCAATGATCCTTCTTTGACGCGAAAAACCTTACACGATCGAACGATTGTCGGGATTTCAGTTGTTTTGAGATCTCATGAATCCTTGATCTAACGACTATGACCAGTTCTAGATCAATGGTCTAGATTCATTTTGGCATTCAAGACATTGGGCTATTTCTCTCCCACTTCCCAATTTTCCCGAAGTGAGATTCGTCAATTAAAATTCAAGTAACTTCCAGATCTGAAGGTCCTGGTTTGTCCCAAAATCTTCATCAGTGGAAAGGATTCTCCCTCAATTCTTTTATAGTTTTACTGTGGGGATTTCAATCCTGATCATGTTTCTGTATTTGCGCCGATTTCGTGAAATCTAATACGTTGCCTCTCCTAAGGTTTAGGTAGATTCCTCTGCATGTTGTTCATAACAACTCATCATCACATCATAATGACATTGGATGTTGACATCAATGACAACACATCAATGATAATATGCCCAACAATCTCCCCCTGACAATATGTCCAACAATCTCCCCCTTTGGAATTGATGGAAACCTTTTTCTTTTTGAAATTTCTTCCCTTATTAATTTCCTCCCCCTTTGACAACAATGGCATAGGGGATCTTTCTTAGCTCCCCTTGTGGAAATTACCCCCCTGATCATGTGCCCCATATGATACGTTTTTATGGTTTTTAATGAGGTTTTTGAATTACTCCTAATTTCTGTCAAAGATTTTCAAAAGTACTCATGGGAAAAGGTTTTGTGAAAATGTCTGCAATTTGTTCTTTGGTGTCTACATACATTATTTTAACTATTTTTTTGGGTAAACTGATTGTTGATGGGTTGTAAATCCCTTTAACTCAACAACAGGAACCAAACCCTCCATAGATGCCCAATTAGACTTTGCAACGTTTGATTGTGGAATGGTTCTCCAAATATTTCGATCCGACCAATTTATCGATGGGCTTTACATAGTGATTGATGGGATATCTTATTATGAAAATTCCTCCTCAGTTTAAGCATTCTCTTTTTTTATTTTCTTTTATTATATAGGTTTGATTAAAAGATGTGTGCTAGTATAAACCAACTGGTAAAAGGGGGCTTCTTAACTACTGAAGAAGGCTGAGCTTGGGATAACCCTTGTGCTCAAGCATGCAAAAAAAGATATTCACACCTATGACAAGCCTAGTATTAATACATTAACTTTTTGGCATTTCAATTATTGGCTGAGATACAATTATCGAAAGAAAAGACGCCTGCAATAAAATGATTGCAAGAAAAATAGTTTCCTTAGCTCTAGCATTAATCACACATTAACAAAACGATTTTCTTTCATCATTAGAGACAAGAACTACAAAAAATATTGAAACAACAAACTTATAAATAGATTCATAAACTCTTACTCGTTACAACATCCATTAGTCAAATAAAGTTGGAAGTAATTCCTCCTCAATCCAATTACACAATGCCTTTGATGAAAAACAAAAAATTGTCTCTGGTCCTGAACATGACTTCTCAATTAGGGCAGTTCATAAATAGTTCTTTACAATTCCAAAAATGAGGGTCTTTTCCAAAAACCATTGACCTTTTCTAAAAGGTCAATCCTCTTATTTATAATGAATCATTAACTAAAAATAACTATTATAAGTGCACACTAAGTAAAACAAAATATTGCCACATGGCGCTTTCATCTCTCTGTATTCTAAGAATCATCAAATAGTTTTACTGAAGTGGATGAATTTTCTCATACTCCAACCATTTGACGAAGAGTTCCTTACATGTGTTGGCATATGGGAACCTGTGCTGGTCCATCAGGGCTGAAAGAATTTATTTCACTTCTACTGTCTGTGCTCTGTACTTGATTATTTTAACAGTTAACTGCTACAAAATTGCTTGAGCCTTAATCAGATGCTCCATGAACTGCTATACTTGACCTAGCACCATGATCACCACCTTTGCTATCTCTGCAGTCCATGCTGAGTATTGTTCTACATGTTGCTTGACTATGTCATGCAAGTCGACAAGGTCCTCGGGTGAGCCGAATTCTGGGAGGCCGATGTCTTTCATCTCCTGATTAATCTTTTCCCATCTCTTTTCACACTTGGCCCACTTCTCTTGAATCTCCCGCTGAGGTTCTTGGGCTATTTTTACCCAATATTCAACTGCTTTCCTGATCTAATCGATGTTGCTATCCCTTAGCACCCGAATGTCATGATTTTCGATGTCTTGGCCCTTTTGAACTGCGTCGATGTAATCGATTCTTTCTATTGCTTGGTGAGATTTCTCATACCACCTTTCCACGTCCTTGCAGGTCACTAGCACCATCAAGGTGTCTTATTGAAAATCGACTGTACCTGCAGTGAAAAGGTGTCGTTCATTCGTGAATTTGGCATAGGCATATTGGAACTCACTTCTCAAAAACACCGTTGCCTGCATGGAGTCCTGATAGTATTTTTCCAAATGGTGCAGATGCTCCAACTCCTTGAGTGTAGCGGCCAACTCTTTTTCATCCCTTCTTTCTCTATCTAATGTGGCATTCATAATGGCCATTCCTGCAACGATAAGTTTGGATGTATTGGTATTTTTAGTGCTGAGAAACTTCTCCTCTGACATGATGAGAATAGAGATATCTAGCGTAAGCCTTCTCTTCTTAGTAGTCCTCTTCATGATGGATTTTATTTTTCTTTCATAGGCGATCACTTGTATGTCAACAAACTCATCCATAGGTTCAAGGATTTGTTGTTCTCCCCAGGTTAGAGTATTCCCCAGTCTCCCGATTGTATGTATCTGTTCTAGGATTGGTTCCAGGACTGCTTCCATATGTCCTGATGGCTCAACCTCCATTTTTTGTGCATCGACTGGTGAGGCATTGACCAAAATTGAAGAGTGAGGGATAGGGATGATACTTACCTGGTAATCGACTGTCGATGTACCGATTTATTGCTATGGAAATTCCTCTTTCTGACCACTCGAACCTAGCTCATACCTCAAGCTGTACATTGGGGTTCTCAACAAGTCGAGTAGTTCAGTGTCTAAGACACTTTCGACCTCATGGTCACTTTGTGGAAGGATTTTAATTGGAGCATTAGGAACTAGGGTAGATGCTCTCTCAGGTTCCCTTTCCTTTGTAGTCTGCACTAGAGTCACCTGGTAAGCCTATGAGCTCTCCTCATAATAATAGATGGTTATTAAGTCAAAAAATGGGTTTGGTACACTTTTCCTACTCAGTGTCCTTGATATCTCGGGCTGGGTTGAAATTCCCCCTGGTGATTTGATCTGCGGTGATGGAATTTCAGGGTTTTCTGGCCTGGTAATTTCTTCAAGTTGTATTGGATCTAAGCCACTTGGCTCTCCTCTGCTTGTGATTGGGTCATCAACAGGGATCCTTGAGATCTCTACGAGTTTGGGATCATTCTGTAACTGGTCAATGATTCTTTGAGCCCCTTCTAGCAAGAGTAACCGTCTTCTTTGTGCCTCTGTAGTCTTGGTTGCCCTAATTTCTTCCTTGGCTCTGAGGGTCTCTTGAGTCGACTGCTCTATTGTCTCCACCTGTTCATCCATTCTCATAGCCTTGAACATGGTCATGCTTGGGTTGGTCATTCTCTGTACTACCTCTTCTCAGTCCTGAGTGCACTCTGTGAAAATTTCATCTTCAAATTTGTCGCGTGCGTATGGCCAATAGGAGGATACCTGTGAAGCATGTTGAGGAACCAGGCCTTTAGGGTCATGCTTTCAGAATCGGCCTATCTGGAACCTGAATTCAAGTTGGCTCATCCCTTCTTGTTTGGCTTGAGCAGTGTACTTTACCAAATAAAACCCCACATGGAATCTGTAGGGTATGAAGGCCCACTTCTTTTCCTTGACTAGCATGGCATTATAGACCTACAGGATAGTCTGATAGTAGATTTCTCCCACAATGAGATAGTCTAGGACATGAGCAGGGCGTATGTGCGGTGCTCTAGTGGCCCTGAGCACCCTGATATAGGTTGAGCGTTCATCCAAATACCAGTGGCCTACTTTCACTACCGTTTTCTTGGCTATTGCAGATAGTCTCGGGCATTCACTTTTAAATACAATAAAATGAATACGA
Organism: Picea engelmannii; assembly: GCA_009831015.1. Taxonomy (NCBI): domain Eukaryota; kingdom Viridiplantae; phylum Streptophyta; class Pinopsida; order Pinales; family Pinaceae; genus Picea; species Picea engelmannii. The sequence goes on from ML776696.1 coordinate 1,162,502, forward strand.
TTGATGAATTCATCGAAAATGAGTGCATAGGATTTTTTATACCTGTTCTCCCAAACTATGATGAAACAAACATGAACAAGGAGCTCCAAAACATGCCAGCTTAAATTCATGCAGACGAAGACATTCCTCGCACATATAACATTGAGCAAGTACGAGGCCATGTGGAAGGTGGGTGCTTCCCCTTCTTTCGATGTTTGATCCTGCTGTACATAGATGCTCAATTGATTGGATATTATTTCTCCCTAGTTGAAGCTACCTTTGAAGATCACCACTGTGTATTACAAGGGAATCCATGCTTCCGAAAACTTGGAGAAATCCTTATCTCCATACAGTCGATAGATGAGAGCCATCAAGTAGATGTATGGCTCCCTTAGGTTGACTATTCCATACCATCCGTTGCTCTAGTTTGTATACTTTTTGTCCTCCTTCCACCACGAGGCCATCAACCGGTTGGTGTTGTGGAATTCATAGAAATTCACCATGAAGTTTGTGTTTAGCCGCTCCTCTAGGTCTCTTAGTTTGTAGTACTTCTGGACTTTTGTCGAGAGGAAAACTCAGACACACCTGCCATTCTCATCGTTGATTAATCATTTTTGTGCGTATGTATGGTTCATTAGCCACTTCAAAACCTTTATGCATGGGAAACCGGGGTTCTGTTGGCTACCATGTGAAAATATGATCATTAGATATTTGGGAACCCCTGATCATCGATCGCCCTTACATCAAGGCCATTGTGTGGGATACACTCTGGGTAATCCTCCCAACTAATCCTGTTGAAAAGGTCCCCCCACTATGGGAGCATTACTTTGGATCCAGTGCTTGCTTTTGTATCGCCAAAGACCGGAGGTTGGATAAAGGATTTCTTAGTGAGGTTTTAATGATAGGCTCCACTCTGGGAGTGTACTCCAACTCCCTCACAGTACCAGGAGAAAATCCTTCACATATTTCTGCTTCCTTTAGCTTAGGTGCTCTCGACGAGCATCTGGTGGTTGGATTTCTCGACGACATTTTACCTGCAGCTAGAACATAGTTAGCGATTGTGCAAGAAATTAGATGCATATATAAATCACGACCGCTGAATTGACAAACTTTAACACAAACCTCTACTTCTTTTTTCACCTGGTTTTGATAGTTTGAGGATCAAAACAGTCTCGAGACACTTTATTTCTTCTTCAGATACTCTATAATTCAAACTTGTGCGCATAATTAAATTGTTCAAAGTTGTTCTAGAAATTTAAAGAGGGATAAACTTACCTTGTCGCATCAACCATTCAATTTGGGGTATGAGTGTAGTTCTATAAAATCTGCCACCAGATCTTCAAATATGTTTAAAATTAAATTCGATCATAGGTTGACGACATAGGAACAGGTTGTAACATGGATTATAGGTGATTTCAAATCGCTTTTGTTCAATTAGTGCATGGGGTAGCAAAAAATGTGGGATGAAACATTAACTAGTCTATAAAATCCTAGAATTCGATCGTATCTCGTGACCAAAACATCCCATTGTTTTTCTAGTCCAGCTGGGGAGTTGGGGGTTGGGATTTTGCTTCGAACATTTTCCATTGATATCTCCTTGCAAAAGCTTCGATGTCAAATGATCTTTCCGTACATAACTGACATGGCAAGGCTGACTTGGAGGTGTGAATAGGACACAAGAAACCTTAAGATGACTCGAGACGAAACTAAGCTGTACGACACTGCTATGCGACAAAGACATGTGGCACTCGAGACCGACGTCCTTGTCTTCCCGTGTTATTCAGGATCGATAATTTTCTTAAGATAAACGTTCTAAGACCTGATCCTATCTTGCCGATGCCAAAAAGTATCAAGGATTGACGATCAGAGATAAACCTAACCAAGTGCTCCCGCGTTGAATCTCTCGCAAATTTCCCAATGCTAAAAGTGTATTGGGGGTTGACGATCGACGATATGTTTATCGCAGAAAAAATCGATTGTTTTAACCCTTCTAGATTTCCCCGACCCCGAGAAATCACATCGGTCATCAACTATCAATGGTTTTTTTTATGTCTTTTGTCAATGTCTATCCCTCTCATACTTTTACAACGTCGATGGGGATCAACTAAATTTTGAAACTTCATGGAGAATAACTCATGCCAACCAAATCTGCCTTCTTCCAATGCCAATGGTTGATCAACGACCAACGATTAGTGTAATTGTGTGGCCACTTTCCCTGCTTGAATTTTTCCGACGCCGAACACAAGCACATTAGTCACAATGTTAGCTACAACTTTTTAGTTAGGATGTCAAGTTATTTATAGAAAGGTTTCATTTAACAAGTTCAAACAAGTCAGAATTGATTAACAAGAGTCATGAAAACAAAATAAACCATCCCCTGCCATAGTGAACTCAATTCAGACAATAAAAGAAAACAAGTGGTACCCAAAAAGTGATAAAATTTCATAAGGCTTTTAGGGTGTGTTGAGTGATCAAGAAATGGAGATTCACTGGGATAAAGAAGAATCTATGTTCCTTCCCTGGGCTTATCTGATACAGAAGCTGGTTAAGAACCTAACTATTTTTTCTTTTATCAGAGTCTCTCCTATCCTTGCATTTACAATTCCCCTGGTTTGTGAATCCGGGCCCGCCTATGGAGTTTCAACCTTTATTCCACCTTCGTTCCTCTTGACCATGAACCATGCCCCATTTTGACAAGATCTAAGTAAAGCATTCACTGGCACCAGATCTTTTAGTTATCATCATTCATTTGCTGCAGTGTTGCTTCGCTGCTAGAGAGCATCCATAGCCCCGACAGAGTCACCCCGACGTCATATACCTTGCTCCGCTGTGAGCGAGCATCCATAACCCCTATGGAGTTATCTGCATACCCTCTTCTACTTTTCACTCATTTGATATAATTGATTTATTGTTTTTCTAGATATTCCCTGAGCAAGTGGGAGAGGAGGATGTATGTTATCTATAAGATGAGATGGTTAAGGTGAAATTATTCCTAGCTCTGTCTTGAGGGACATGTGGTCCTTTCCAACTTGCCATATTCCATTTAGGTTTTACCAGACCACCATGCAGACACTTCATCATTTTCCAAAGTCGTCTATTTGCAAAGGTCAGGTACAAAACTCTTTTAAAGAAAAATGCAATTTTCCCAACATTTCTTGTGTCGCATGTAAGCGTGACTCAGGAACAGAGTCTGCTACACCATATTGATTTAGGTCAACCAATGCCTTGCAGAACACAAATTTATTGTACAAAAAATAACACACAAAATAAAAACATAAATAAAGGACTCCACAATCAACCTACCTAACACCTACACATAGAATAACATGAAAACACACACACACACACACACACATATATATTTAATAAATTTTTTGTTTTAGGGCTTGGCCATTAACTGGGAGGGCATCGAGTTCCCCCCTCAGATTTTTCAACTGATACATGCATGCCCCAAGTTTCTCAGATACCTATAAAGGTCCTATCCATAGATTATGAAACTTCAAATTTTTTCCCTTTGGTTCATTCGCTCTATCCAATTTCAGGACCAAGTCTCGTACTTCAAAATTCTTATCTTTGGCCTTATGCTTGTCAAACCATCTTTTAACTATCTGCTGATGAACGATGAAATTTTATTTTTCTTTCTCCCTTTCCTCTTCCAACATGAGGAGGGTATCAATCCTTTGTTGAATAACTGATGAGGTTTTTCCTCTAGAAGCCTGAGCAAGCTAAAGAGAAGGAATATATAGCCCATTCGAGAGAATGGATTCTTGTCCGTATAACATAAAGTATGGGGATTTTCGTATAACTTCCTTGGGTGTTACTCTATCAGCCCATAAGTCATTATGAAGAGAACTATGCCAATTCCTCTGATTGTCTGCAACTATTTTCTTCAAGATCCTCACTAGGTTCTTTTTGGTTGATTCTTCCACTCCATTCCCCTGTGGATAGTAGTTTACAGAGTATCTGATTATGACTCCTTTGTCTATAGAAAACTCTGTTAATAGGGTGGATGAAAAGTAATTGAAATTTTCAAAAACAAGAATGGAAGGCATACCAAATCTTGTGATTAGTTGTTGTTCTATGAATTGGATTACCACCTTTTCATTCACGTGATTCAGAGGAATGGCCTCTACCCATTTTGTAAAATAATCCATAGTAGTCAGTACGTATCTATGTTGTTTTGAATAACTTGGGGTAAAATCCCCTATGAAATCTAACCCCCATTGCTCGAATGGTCTGGATATGTCCACTAGTTGGAGTGGGACAATTGATCTATTTTCCCTCCCCATGCTTATTTGACAAGTTTTACAGTTTCTAGCATATGTATGAGCGCCCCTAAACAATGTAGGCCACTAATAGTTGTCTCTTGGTATCTTATGAGCGGTGGTATTCCCTGCAAAGTGTCCACCTGCAGGACCATCATGGAGCTCCGTAAGAACCTTATAGGTGTCTTCATGTTCGATACATCTCAAAAGTACCACATTGTAATTTATGCGAAAAAGCACTGAATTTATGAAGTGATAGTGTGTCGATTTCAGTTTGAGAGATCCTTTCCTTAGGTTTTATGTTTTCTGGGAAATTCTCATGATGCACGAGATAAATTGGTTTTCCATACCAACACTCCTGCCCTGGGGGAACATATAAATATTCACTACACCATAACGTCGATTCATTCTCCCACCTAGAGGCTTCATTTACTTGGTCTTGGGCTTCAACGACCAATTTACACAATCCTTGTCCCTTAACCAATTTGGCAGGTTTTATATCTAGATCAAATTCTTGGACAACTTCCATCCAATTTCCTCTTCTTTATTCCATTTCCTTTTGAGTGAATAGGGATCGGACTGCGGGATGAGGCTCAATGACTTTGGTGTGATTTTTTAGGATGTAAGATTTGAAATGTTTTACTTCTTTGTATACTGCATAATCATGTTTGTGTATAGTAGGGTAATTAAGTTCAGTCACTTGGAGGTTATTTCTCATAACTGAGACCGACGCCTCATTGTTTTCATCATCCTTTTGAGTCAATACTGCAACTAAAGATTGGTCAAAGGAAAAAGTATAGAGGAAAAAATCTTTGTTGAAGTTGAGACTTCGCAACACTAGAGCTTGAGATATTGAAGTTTTGATATTGTTGAAAGCATCTTTTCACTCGACATCCAACTTAAAATCAACATCCTTACACATAATTTTTTGTAAGGGTTTGATAGTTTCATAAAAGTCAGGCATAAACTTCCTCACAAAATTGATTTTCCCAAAGAAGGATTGCATAGCCTTTTTGTTGTGGGGTAAGGGAAGCTGAGTTATTTCCTTAATTCATTCTGGGTCTATGCAAATTCCTTCTTGAGATATAATATGACCTAGTAACTTCCCTTCCTCGACACCAAATATAGTTTTCTTAGGATTTAATGATATACCGTATTTTCTACACCTTTCAAAAATCTGGGTTAGATGTTGGATGTGATCTTCTTTGTTCTTTGAATACACAGTCACATCGTCAAAATAGACTACTACACACTTGTTGATCAATCCCCAAAAATCTACGTCCATGGCCCTCTGGAAGGTTGCGCCTGCATTAATTAACCCAAAGGGCATGCGTTTATAAGAAAAGGTTCCCCACTTGGTCCGAAAGGTAGTTTTCAATCGGTCTTCCTCTAAAACTAGAACCTGGTTGTAACCTGAAAAATCGTCTAATAGGAAGAAAATTTCAAAACCAGACATGGTCTGCAAGAGATGTTCCATCAGTGGGACTGGGTATTTATCCTTTTCAGATGCTCTGTTGAGGTTTATGAAATCCACACATAGTCGAATTTCCCCAGACTTTTTCCTGACAGGAACCAAAATTGCTACCCAGGTAGAGTGTCTAACCTGAAAGACAATTTTAGCATCTACTAATTTCTTTAACTCTTGACACATGAGGGGTTCCAGAGATTGGTGGTACTTCCTAAGATTCTGTTGGAAGGTTTTTACTCCGGATTTTAAAGGGATTGTTTGTTGGATAATGCGAGTGTCATAAGTTTTCAGATCACGGTAGGACCATGCAAAAACATATTGATATTCTATGAAAAGTTTGAGATAGGATTTATTTTCTTCTTTAGACACTGTCTTGCCTAGATTTATATTCTTAGGGTTTTCTGAGGTTCCTAGATTTATAGTCTCATACATGGGACACGAGCTCCCTATTTTTGTGTTTTTTGACCCTTTAAATATTTCCCTTAAGTCAAAGAGGTTCTCCAAATTGGCTACCCCTTTTGGTATCGTGTGAAACTTTGGTTGGTTACTAGAGTGATCTATTTCACCTCTTTGGTCATGGGAATCAGTTTCTACTAGTTTCTCTTGGAATACTTCATCATCAATAGGCAGGTCTTTAAAAAATTTCTGATTGGTTAGGAATTTTATAATCTATTCATCTCCTTCAAAGACCTTCCAATTAGAAATATTTTTGGGCACTAAGGGTTTGTAAAGTAGTTCAACAGTGAATGGGGAGGCTTCATAATATTCTAAAGGGGATAGCCTCGATGCAACAATGGCTAGGGAGTGAGCAAGAGTATTCTTTTTCCTGGGGATCACTTTAACATTGAAGGCCTCAAAATGTTCTATTAGCTTGTGCACTCCCTGTTGGTAATTTCTCAGGTGGGGAGAGTTGCAATGTATAGTATTCTTTACTTTACTATGATAATTTCAGAGTCCCCTAAAACCTTTAGTTATTTAACATTTAAGTCTATGGATTTATTTATTCCTTGCACTAAAGCTTCATATTCGAACGTATTATTAGTGCATTCAAATTATAGTCTGCAAGACATGAAATTTCGTTTCCCCTTTTGGTCAATGAGGATACATACCTCTCCCTACCCTTCTTGTGATTTAGACCCATCAAAGTATAGGGTCCAAACTTGTTAGAGAAACTCCTCAGCTTCTCCATGCCTACTAACTTCCTCCTCTCCAACTATTTTGTCTCTAGTTTCCAACAGAGGTTCTTGACAGAAGAGGGTTTCTTCCACCGCTACCAGTATATTTTCTTGAAAGGTCATTTCAAAGTTTTGAGTAAGACGTACATCAAATGAGAGAGGGGAGAAATCACCAAAATCATAATCGCAAGAGTGGTTTCCTATCATGGGGAAATATGTCGACGAGGGTTCTTTGAGGGATTCTAAATCAATGACAATATGTTTGAGATACCTTTCCCTATCGATCCTAATCATGTTTGTGTGTCCCTTTAATGGAAACCAGAGGTGATTCTAGTCTGTGCTAAAGTGTCCATTCAACTTCTCAGACCAATCTGGACTAAGTAGAAATCCATAATCTTCTGGTATATCCACTACAATGATGTCAATTACTTGGACAAATTTTGGGTGTGTGGCCATTCTGATCATGACACCCTTGAGTTCTCCAATGACTTTTATCTGAGTTCTATCTAGTTGTATACCATGTTTATTAATTTTGAGTGTGAGCACATTTAATTTATTGTAGATAGATGATGGCATGACATTAGAGGATGCCCCTGAGTCAACTAAACAATTATGGAGGTTTCTGTTGAAGACTTCAAACGTTAAAAGGAAAGGTGGGACAAAAGGATTTCCCTTTTTATCTATAGAGAAAGCGTTCACATTTGGTTTATTTTTTTAGGTATGTGGGAGCTGGGTTTTCCCCTTGGTCAATGATTGTTATAAGGGTTTCGAAGGAATTCAAGGCTTGTAGTAGAAATTCCTTTTGCTCGGGAATTCTACACATGTCTATGACCGACACATTTGCCTTCAACCTTTTTAAATCTTCTACTATGTTGTAGTCTAGCTTGGGTGATTCTCATGTATGGATATTTATAGGATTTCTTCGGGAGACAAAAGGTGCTTTCAGGTGATCGTCTGTTTGTTTTCCTCTCGAGGTTTGGACATTGGTAAGGTCATTTGAGACTAAATGACTCTTACTTCAGGTCTGTATAGCCAAAACTCCAGCGGGTGGTTCTTGAACCTCAAATATATCATCAGAAGGCATTGGCAAGTCAGGATCCCACAACAACATGGTTGTTTCTTCCGATGAGTCAAATTCCTCCTGATCTGCAATATTTACCATTGAGACACTTGATTGTTCGGTAAGGGAGACTTCGTCTAGGAACCGATTGGCCATCAAATTCATGGAATGCACCCATTGTGGACAATCTCTTTCGGAATGTTTCTCTTGATAACAGATATAGAAAGAGTCAGATGCTACATTTCCTAGGTCGATGTTTAAGTTGGCTGGGGAGGTTCAATTGATTTGAACGATGGGTTTCTCTTAAAAAAGGGTTTAAAAGGACTTTGGCCTTGGTTTCCTTCCCGTGCACTTCTTTTCATGTCTATGATTTCATTTGACAATTTATTTATCATCCATTGTAGGTATTTTATGTCTCCACTTCCCTTTTCGGGACCTTGTTCTGTTTGTTTTCCTATGGGGTCTAGTCAACAAGAGTCATCTCCCGGGTGGAGGTTGAGATTCCTTCTTAACTAGTGAGACATGTCCCTCTTTACATCCCTTCATTTGGAATTCAATATTTTTGGCTTCCTCGAAATTTTCAGCTAGGGCATGCTTGGCATCCCTTTTTACAAACATGGAAATAGAAGCAGAGAGAGAATTAACATATACCTCAATTTGCAACTCGTGAGTGGGTTTAGCCTTAGGTTGAAATTTGTTCAGGATAGTGGTAAATCATTGATTGAAGTATTTAACCTTTTCTTTTGAACTCATGGTGGCATCAAACAATTCATCCATTAAATCTCTTGTAGTGGTTTCTTCTGCAAATTTGTCTAAAAAATATTTTTGAAACTTTGTCCAAATAGTTATGGACCCTACAGGAAAGATAAAATACCACGTTGAGGCTGAATTCTGAAATGTGTAGGTAAAAACCCTGCATACTACATCCTCATGTTGGACATTCATCAGTCTAATAGCTAGTATAAAGTTTTTAATATGGTCTTCAGGAAATCCGGAGGTTTCAGGGTCAAACTTAGGATGTAACTTTTTTGGATGTCGAGGGAGGTTATGTACCTGTCCGAGGATTGCCAAGGCATCTCTAGCCAACCATGGTTGATTATTTTGAGGTGGGTTTCCTCTTTCTTCATTATGATCATTGTTATCCTCCATGTTGTCTGACCCTGAACTTGAGTGATCCGAGTTAAACCCTTCCTCATTAGATTCAAAATCATCGAGATCAGAGTAGTTACAAGCTGGTGTTTCGGGGATTAGATTAAGGGGATGTTTGATCTTGGCGAGGGTGAAATCTATCAAGTCTTCTACTGTGTGAACAAAAACCTAGTAGGGGGTGTTGACCACTGGTCTGTTGACTTGTTTTCTATGAATAAGTAATGGAGCTAAGGGTAATGATCCAATTTTCCAGGCGTAAGCTCTTGTGATTATTCTGAACTGGTTCAACTCCTCGTGAGGAAGAGCGTAAGGTATTTCAGGGAATATATGTTCTTCCTCTTGCTGGGGTGAATTACTCGTTTCACGAGTACTCAGTGTGTGTGGGATTTCTTCAGAATGACTAGCCATGCATGTGGGTTGTTTTGAATTTGTAGGCTATGCGAAATATTATATCATAAATATTGTTATCCATTCATTCATAGGCCCTCCTTCTAGCACCAATTCTGTTGAGGGGTCCTAAATCCCTTTAAATCAACAACATGAACCAAACCTACCATAGAGGCTCAATTAGACTCTGTAGCATTTGATGGTGGAATGGTTCTCGAGATCTTTCGATCTAGCCAATTTATCGATGGGATTTACATAGTGATTGACATGATATCTTCTTATGAAAGTTCCTCCATTTTAAACACTCTCTTTTTGTCTTTTCTTTTATTAGATAGGTCTGATTAAAATATGTGTGATGGTATAAACTAGCTGGTAAAAGGGGGGTTTTTAACTACTGAAGAAGGTTGATCTTGGGATAACCCTTGTGCTCAAGCATGCCGACAAAGATATTCACACTTGTGACAAGCCTAGCACTAATACATTAACTTGCTGGTATTTCAATTATTGACTGAGATACAATTATCAAAAGAAAACATGTATGTAATAAAATGATGGCAAGAAAAATAGTTTCCTTATCTCTAGCATTAATCACACATTAACACAATGATTTGATTTCATTATTAGAGACAAGAACTACAAAAAATATTGAAATAAATAACTTATCAATAAATTCAGAAAATCTTACTCATTACAACATCCATTAATGAAATAAAGTTGGAAGTAATTCCTCCTCAATCCAATCACACAACGCCTTTGATGAAAAACAAAAATTTGTCTCCAGTCCTAAACATGACTTCTCAATTAAGGTAGTTCATAAATAGTTCTTTACAATTCCAAAAATGAGGGTCTTTTCCAAAAACCATCGACCTTTTCTAAAAGGTAAATCCTCTTGTTTATAATGAATCATTAACTAAAAATAGCTATAACAAGTGCACGCTAAGTAAAAAAAAATTTGCCACATGGCGCTTTCATCTCTCTGTTTTCTAAGAATCATCAAACAATTTTACTGAAGTGGATGACTCTTCTCATACTCTGACCATTTGACGAAGAGTTCATCACATGTGCTGGCATACGGGAACCTGTGCTGGTCCATCGGGGTTGAAAGAATTTATTTCACTTCTATTGCCCGTTCTCTGTACTTGACTATTTTAACACTTAACTGCTTCAAAACATCTTGAGCCTTAATCAGATGCTCCATGAACTATTGTAATTGACCTGGTGTCATGCTCGCCACATTTTCTATCTATGTAGTCCATGCTGAGTCTTGTTCTACATGTTTCTTGACTATGTCATGCAAGTCAACAAAGTCCTCGGGTGAGCCGAATTCTAGTAGGTCGATGTCTTTCATCTTTCGATTAATATTTTCCCAGCTCTTTTCACACTTGGCCCACTTCTCCTGAATCTCCCACTGAGGTTCTTGGGCCATTTTTACCCAATATTCGACCTCTTTTCTGATCTGATCAATGCTACTATCCCTTAGCACCCGAATGTCATGCTCTTCGGTGCCTTGACCCTTTTGAACCACATTTATGTAATCGATCCTTTCTATTGCTTGGTGAGCTTTCTCATACCACCTTTCCATGTTCTTGCAGGTCGCTAGTGCCATGAGGGTGTCTTCTTGGAAATCAGATATACCTATAGTGAAAATGTGTCGTTCATTCATGAATTTGGCATAGTCATCTTGGAACTCACTTCTCAAAAACAACGTGGTCTGTGTGGAGTCCTGATAGTATTTTTCCAAATGGCGGAGATGCTCCAACTCCTTAAGTGCAACGACTAGATCCTTTTCATCCCTTCTTTCTCTATCCAATGTGGCATCCGTAATTTCCATTCCTATGGCGATAAGTTCAGATGTCTTGGCGTGTTCAGTGCTAATAAACTTCTCCTCTATTGTGATTAGAATCAAGATATCTAGTGTAAGCCTTCTCTTCTTAGTATTCCTCTTCATGATGGCTTTAATTTTTCTGTCATAGGAAATCACGTGTATGTTAGAGACCTCATCCATAGGTTCGGTAATTTGTTGTTCTCCCCAGGTTAGAGTATTCCCCAGGCTCTCAACTGTATGTATCTATTCCAGGATTGGTTCCTGGACTAATTCCATATGTCCCGATGTCTCGACCTCCATTTTTTGTGCATCGGATGGTGAGGCATCGAACGAAATTGAAGAGTTAGGGATAGGTCCGGTACTTACTTGGTAATTGGTAGTCGATGTACCAATTTCTTGTTGTGGAACTTCCTCTTTCTAACCACTCGACCCCAGCTCATCCCTCGAGATATTCATTGAGGTTCCCAGCAAGTCACATAGTTCAGTGTCTAAGACACTTTCTACCTCATGGTCACTCTACAAAAGGCTTTCAATTGAAGCATCAAGACCTAGGGTAGATGCTCTCTCAGGTTCCCTTTCCTTTGTAGTCTGTACTAGAGTCACCAGGGAAACCTCAAAACTCTCCTCATCATCATAGATGGTTATTAAGTTGAACAAGGGGTTTGGTACACTTGTCCTACCTAGTTTCCTTGATATCTTAGGTTGGGTTGAAATTCCCCCTGGTGATATGATCCACGGTGATGGAACTTCAGGGTTTTCTAGCCTGGTGATTTCTTCAAGTTGTATTGTCTCTAAGCCACTTGACTCTCCTCTACTTGTGATTGGGTCATCAACGGGGATCCTTGACATCTCTATGACGTCAAATAATTCTGTAACTGGTCAATGATTCTCTACGCCCCTTCTAGCAAGAGCAACCCTCTTCTTTGTGCGTCTGTAGTCTCGACTGACCTAATTTCTTCTTTGGCTCTAAGGGCCTCTTGAGTTGACTTCTCTATTGTCTCCACCTGTTCATCCATTCTCATAGCCTTGAAATTGGTCATAGTCTATGAAGATTTCATTTTCAAATTTGTCATGCGCGTATGGCCAACATTAGGATACCTATGAAGCATGTAGGGGAACTAGTAATTTAGGGTCATGCTTGCGGAATCAGCCTGTCGGGAAATTGAATTCAATTTGGCTCAACCCTTCTTGTTTGGCTTGAGTATTGTCCTTTACCAAATAAAAACCCACATGGAATCCATAGGGTATAAAAGCTTGCTTCTTGTCCTTGACTAGTGTGGCATTATAGCCCTGCAGGATAGTCTGATAGCATATTTCTCCCACAATGACGTGAGCATGGAGTAGATGTGGTGCTCTGGTGGCCCCAAACACCCTGATATAGGTTGAGTGTTCATCCAAATACCAGTGGCCTACCTTCGCTACCATTTTCTTGGCTGATGCGGATAGTCTCAGGCATTCCCTTTTAAATACAATAAAATGGATATGAGAGATGAATTCATCACAAATGAGTGCGTAGAATTTTTTATACATGTTCTCCCAAAGTATGTTGAAATAAATGTGAATAGGGAGCTTCGCAACATGCCAACTTAAATTCATGCCGATGAAGACATTCCTCAAAAAGATAACATCAAGCAAGTACAAGGCCATGTGGAAGGTGGGTGCTTCCCCTTCTTTCAGCGTCTGAGCTTGTTGTACACAGATTCTCAATTACTTAGATATCATTGCTCCCCAGTTGAATCTGCTTCCAAAGATCCCCATTGTGTACACCAAGGGCATCCATTCTTCTGAAAACCTAGAGTAGTCCTTCTCTCCATACAGTCGGCAGATGAGAGCCATCAAGTAGATGTATGGCTCCCTCAGGTTGACTGTCCCATACTAGTTGTTTCTTTGGTTTGTAAAATTTTTGTCCTCCTTCCACCATGAGGCCATCAACAGGTTGGTGTCATGGAATTCGTATAACTTCACCATGAATTCTGTGTTTAGCTGCTCCTATAGGTCTCTAAGTTTGTAGTACTTCTAGACTTTTGTCGGGAGGAAAAATACAACACACCCGCCATTCTCATCATTGATTAAGCATTTTTGTGCGTCTGTATGGTCAATTAGACACTTCAAAACCTCTATGCATGGTAAAACTAAGGTTCTTCTGGCTACCATGTGCAAATATGATCATTGGATATTTGGGAAACCTTGATCATCGAGCGCTCTTACATCCAGGTCGTTGTGTGGGATACACTTTGAGTACTCCTCCGGGTTGATCCTATTGAAAAGGTCCCTCCACTGTGGGAGAATTACTTTGGATATGGTTCTTTATTTTGTATCGCCAAAGATCGGAGGTTGGATAAAGGCTTTCTTAGTTGAAGTTTTAATGATAGGATCCACCCTAGGAGTGTATTCCAACTGCCTTGCAGTGCCAGGAGAAGAACCTTCACCTGGTTCTGCTTCCTTTAGCTTAGGTTCTCTCGGTGAGCATCTGGTGGTTGGATTTCTTGGTGGAATTAATCCTGCAGCTAGAACATAGTTAGTGACTATGCAATAAATCATATGCATATATAAATCATGACCGTCGAATTGAAAAACTTGAACACATACCTCTGCTACTTTTTTAACCTTTTTTTTATAGTTTAAGGATCAACATAGTCTCGAGATGCTTGCTTTGCTTCTTCGAATGCTCTGGAATTCAAACTTATGCACATAATGAAATTGTTCAAAGTTGTTCTAGATATTTAAACAGGGATGAACTTACCTTGTCAGATCAACCATTCAATTCGGGTTATGGATGTAGTTCTATAAAATATTCCTCCAAATATTCAAATACGTTTAAAATTAAATTTGATCGTAAATTAACGGTGCAGGCGCAGGTTGTAACGTGTCTTATCGGTGATTTCAAATCGTTGTTTTTCAATCAGTGCACGGGGTAGAAACAAAGGCGGGATGAAACATTAACTAGTCTATTAAATGCCAGAATCCAATCGTATCTCATGCCAAAAACATCCCATCGTTTTTCTAGTCCAACTAGTGAGCCGGGGGTCGGGATTTTGCTTTGAACATTTTCTGTTGATATATCCTTGAAAAATATTTGACGCCGAATGATATTTCCATACAGAGATGACGTAGCAAGGCTGATTTGGAGGTTTGACTAGGAAACAGGAAAACTTAATATGTCTCGAGATGAAACTAGGTTGTACGACACCCCTATGTGACAAAGACACGTGGCACTCGAGACTAGTGTCCTCATCTTCCCATGTTATTCGAAATCAAGAATTTTCTTAAGCTAAATGTTCTAAGACCCAATCCTATCTTGTCGATGATGAAAAGTATCAAGGATCGATGATTGATGATAAACCTACCCAGGTGCTCCTGGTTTGACTCTCTCACAAATTTCCTAATGCCGAAAGTGTATCGGGGGTTGATGATCGACGATATGTTTATCGCATAAAAAATTGATTGTTTTAACCCTTCTATATTTCCCCGACCCCGAGAAAGCGCATCGATCATCGACTATCGATGGTTTTTTTGATGTCTTTTGTCAATGTCTATCCCTCTCGTACTTTGCTAATGCCAATGGGGATCATATAACTTTTGAAACTTTGTGGCGAATAACTCATGCCAACCAACTCCACCTTCTATCAATGTTGATGGTGCATTGACAATCAATGATTAGTGTAACTTTGTGGCCACTTTACTTTCTTGAATTTTTTCTGACGCCGAACATAAGCATGTTAGTCGTAATGTTAGCTACAAATTATTAGTTAGGATGTCAAGTTATTTTTAGACAGAAGGTTTCATTTAACAAGTTCAAACAAGTCCGACTTGATCAACAAGAGTCATGAAAACAAAATAAACCCCCCCCCCCCC
>ML776696.1:1184647-1222517 GCA_009831015.1 Picea engelmannii
AAATAAACTTTACAGGACCTTGCTTCATGTGCTAAAAATATGCAAAATAAACTTATATGTTAAGTTCATGCTTCTTCCTTTAAATGTTTATGTATGAGGAAATGTTCTTGTAAATGGTTAAATATGTACTTCAAATAAATACATAGCAACAATACTTGCAGCAAATAAACCATCAAACGCACAACAAGAACAACATGATAAAGGAGTTCAGCCCCCTCCGGGCTACATCTCCTTGAGCCTCCATAATGGACTTGGCTCTCTGGGATTAATTAGTCAAAAGTTCTTTTACAAGCTGCTGCTCAACTCCAATGGAAAAGAAGACTGCACCATTGAGATCAGAACACATAAAAACCCCAAAAATGACTAATACAACTCTGAAAACGGATCATGGCTCATCCGGGCATGACCTCCTCTACATGTGGCCATAAGCTTCCCTGCGCTTCTCTTTGGAAAAAAACACCTGTAAAAGTCCTCAACAGCCTCTGAAACCTGTCCCAATGTGTCCAGAGCATATCGATTAGCCAAAAATGATTATTCAATCACATAAAACAAATATAGGCTCACCAAACCATGTCCTCCATCAAAGAGGGCTTGAAGTTCCCTGGAGCTTCCTGAAACTTCAATGGTGAAAAACTTGTAGAAGAAGTATTCAAATGGCCTTGAAAACAACACCAATGGATCCATCACGTCCAAAAACCCATGGCTGGGCTTTTACGGCACCTCAAACGGCCAAACGAAGAAGAAGTTAGGCCTCTTCCATCTTCCTCCTTCAACTTTGCTGGAACTGGCTCTACAAAACACACCTCTGTGTGCATGAACCAAGAACACGCTCCAAAATGCACGTTAAAACCTGGCACCGGGCAGTTTCAAAAAATGGTCCAAACTGTAGAACCGTTAACGGATTTTTGGCCCCCAACCGTCAAGTTGTTGGGCACATGGACCCATAGGACCTCGCGCTGGACAAAAGCGGTTAAATCGTTATTGAACCGTGTAACCCCCGCGCTACCGGTTGGTCACATGTAATGGCATATAACCGTATGCCAAATCGTTCAAACCATATAAAAAAAAATGTGCGCACATAAATCCGTCGGTTACATTATATATTTCACGGTCATATAGTATTGCAACGACCATAACCATGGGTCAAACCATATAACACAAACCCCACGCGATATGGTATATATTAAAGTTTAAAAACCACGAGCCATGTGTTTGACCCGCATACAATCAGTCGTCCGTTATATAGCACAGTTATATGTGTTAACCAAAACCATGGGTCGGGGCTTAAGCCCCGGGCCCGACCCCCTTTCCATTGAAACAAGGAGCAAGTTTAAATATATGCGCATGGATATATTAAACAAGAAACAAGGTTGGCATAGTGGTTAGTAGAAGGTTGGCGAAGACTTTGTATAGTGGGGGGAGGTCCGGGGGTCGAACCTAGTGGACTCCCATTTCATTTTATTCAAAAACCATATGAACCAAAAATGAGGGACACGTGGCGCCTCCAGATTGGGCCACGTGTCCTCACACCATTCGCCAGGTACAAGACACGTGTCACCATATAACTTGCTCACAGTCAACCAATAAATGACTGCCACATCACCAGCTTCCCTGTCAGCATACTTCACTCCACGTCACCTGTACGGACATGCCACATCATCATCCGTACGGACTGTATGGATTGCCCAGTTAGCATCCATTTTTTTTACTGTTTGGTGATTCAGACAGATCGCGATATCTCTCGCTCCCGATGTCCGTTTGAGACAAAACGAATTACGTTGGGTTCGTGACGACGAGGGCTACAAACCCATTTGTTTTGAGGAAATTATGAGAAAGTTGATTTTTGGGCTAAAATTTGACCCCTGGTCCAGATTTTGATCATTGTGATGTAGAAGTTGAGTCTTGAGTGTATCCCAAACCATTCTTGTTGTTTGGTGACCTTTGACTACTGATAATTTCATCCAAGATCTTTGAACTATTTCCAAATTGTGATCCCTTCTTTTCTTTATCAATTTCACTTTTTAGTAGCTTAATCTCAGCTTCTTGTTTCTCACATACTTGTTTTTTATCATTAAGTTGTTGTAAAATGAATTCTTCAATTTTATTAGCTTCCATGAGTTGGGACTTCAAATTATTTATGGTCTGTTTTGACTCTTTGATGGTTTTGCAAACTTCCCTCTCTCTTGATTTAGTAGCTTCTTTAATCTCTAGAAGCTCTTCCCTTAGTACCCTATTTTGTTTTTTAGTTTTTCTTAGTTCTTCAATTACACTAAGGATTTCTTCTTTGAAGTTCACTTCTTATTCATATTCTAAATGTTTATCATCTTTAGTTTTTATTCCCATAAATAGAAGCTCCGATCCGTCTTCTTCATTTTCTTCTGATGAGCTACTGTCTTCTTTGGTAAATAATGTTTTATTTTTCTTGTAGAACTTGTTTTTATTATTAGTGTTATTTTTCTTCTAATTATTGAAGGTTCTTTCTTCATCACTTTCCTCCTTCTTAGGATGGGGACATTTATTGGAAAAGTTTCCAATTTTGTCACAATTGAAACATATTAGAGGAATCTTTCCTTTGTATTTCCTTGTCCCTTTCTTGAGTTTCTTTATGAAGTTGCAAGCTTCCTCATCAGAGATATCTGATAACTCATCATTGATATTTTTCTCCTGCCTCATCTTTGTTTTAGATGATGTAAAGGTTGTTTCTCTTTTTGATGATTTATCATTCCCTGTTCTTATTTCATAGGCTGTAAAAATTCCATGAAGCTGATCAAATGTGAGTGTGTCAAGATCAACTCTATCTTCAATTGTAGAAATCTTGGCATCATATCTCATAGGTAATGACCTTAGTATATTTTTCACAATGGGTTTATCTACAAGTTATTCTCTTGCTTCTCTGATTGAATTAACCACTTCATCTACCCTATGAAGGTATTCAACAATGTTCTCTTCTTCTTTCATTTTCAGATTTTCAAATTGAGTTCTATAGGTCTGTATTTTGGCTTCCATGACTTTTCTATCTCCTTCATATACAGTCTCCAATTAGTCCTAGATTTCTTTGGCTGACTTACAATGCATAACCTTCACACATATAGAATTTGTCAACCCTCCTAGAATTGCATTAACTTCTCTTGAGTTGTCATTGCAGATTTTATTTCCTGCAACATCTCTGGGTGGAGTAGTTGGTGCAGTGTAACCATCTACAACAAATTGCCAGATATCAAAACCAAGAGCCAACAAGAAGTTTTTCATTCTTATTTTCCATAGAGCATATCCACCTCCATTTAACAATGGTGCTTTGTTGTTAGTCATTCCTTCTTTTTTATCCATATTCAAGATCTACCTTCTAGTTGTTTAGACTGTGCTGAAGGCACCTACTCTAATACCAATTGTTGGAATACTGAGAGGGGGGGGGTGAATCAATATTACCCTTTTTCAACAATTAGCAGTTACTTTTATATTTTTTTAATTACCACAATAGATCAACAATGGACTTGTTTGTAAAATCAATTATATAAATATAATTAATAGGAATTATAATGATTTTTATGAAGAATAGTGAAGGACACCAATCTTTTTTAGAGCACCAACTCTAGGAGAGACAAATCCCCTTCTTCAGGGAACCAACCCTAGGAAGCACCAATTACCTTGTCTTTAGGGCACCGACCCTTAGGAAGCACCAAATCACTTATCTTTATCGGACCAACCCGAGGAAGCACTGACTCCCTTAAATAAAGGATATGAATCCTTCCATGCTTCTCCCTTCCACCCTCACTTCATAAGAATAATCAGTTCTTCTTCTTGGAATATATTATTGTTTTGATCTTTTGATTTGGACTACAAAGACACTTTCTTCTCACCATTCTTTATCGTTTATATATTCTTCCAACTGGTGTGAGCTATGAAGCATTGTTTCCCTTTGTTTGGACCATCACACCTCTTCATTTTAAATTAACAATAATCGCTATTATTATTCAAACATCATTGTGAAGGCTGTTAATTCAGTGAGAGTGTTTTTCATAAATTGATCACAGGTATGGATCGATTTCTTTTAACTCGATTCCATGTCTCTGCAAATGTTGTAGAAATCGATTCCTGCAGAGGTGCTTCCTTCAAACCATTTACATGTGACCATATGTGCAAAAACACAGGCTTATTAATTAAGTGATGTACTCAATGCCTCATGGCTTATGTGTTCATAACCCATGACCGGAGGCTAGAACCTAGTCCTCTAGTACTTCAGCCTTCGAGCGACTTCTCTCTCATCCAATCTTTCGTAGTAGTTACCTCTCACAAGGATGGATATAATGGTTAGCATGATTCCCATAACCAAATAAACAGTTTAAATTTGATCCTTACACTGCTTAATCCAATGAATACGACATAATCAAACATTGAGATGGACAACCATTATTTACTTCAGGACTTCAGGACTTCCAGCCTCTACAATCTTTTAACCTTCCAGAGTACATTTCACTGAAGTAGATCAGATAGTCGATATTTGTTCTTCCGTAGATGGATGATCCTGGCTTGTCCAAAGGTTTCAAACAGATCGATGGCCATGACTTGATCTGTAGTTGTGTGGACAATTCTCATTCACTTTTGGAATTTGACGCTTCGGGACTTCGGTCTTTGTAGTCCTTCATTTCTTCCGGAGTAAATTTTGTCGTAGCAGATCGAACGGTCGATAAATTTTCTTCTCTAGATGGGCGATCCTAGCTTATCTAGAGGTTTCAAAAAAATCGACGGCCATGACTTGATATGTAGTTGAGTGGATAGTTCTCATTCACTTCAGAGGTCTGGGTAATTGTTGTTCCAATTTCCACCAGAGTTGGTCAGCGCTGAAGTGGTCAACATGGGATTTCTCACATCATGTTTTGATCTAACGATCATGTGAGAATCCAAAGGATATTAGATCAAATGTTTACATTGACTTCGACCTTATATGCTTCGGGTAGTTGTTGGTTTCCCCCAAAGGACAAACTCCCGTAGTGACGTAACTTGTTGACGTCATTGTTGACTTGGCACTGGTCGAATGGCTGCCACATGTCACCTAGATTCATGACTTATGTAAACTATAGTGCCAATTGGACATAGAAACTTTCCACCATTTGATTGAGCCACGTGTTCTTGCTGACGTGGATCTCTTGATGTGACACATGTCCTCCTCTGGGATCTACCAGTCGTAGGTTCATCTGTGATCCAGATTATTTTTGGAACAAAATGAAAGAAGAGATATTACAATGAAATACTCATGAAAATTGATAGAAGTAGAGAAATACAACAATACTTGATTTCTATTAATGAAAGAATTGCAAAGAGACTATAAAAATACAGAGTGCAAGAATCGCTAGAATGGTGGCGACTTTATCTCTGAGAAGAGATGTGACGACTATGCTCATTCACAAGAAGATGATTACAATGAGGCTCTGAAAGCCTTTTTATGGTAAAAATGAATGCCAAAACCCTAGACATCCAAAAACCTAACCCTAGGAGATGAAACACCAAAATTCGTGTGGGCTTGGTTTGGGTAAGTTAGTACATTAACTTCTCGAGGTCGTAACTTTTTCATACGATCTCCATTTTAGGCATGTGATAGCCCCTTGGAAAGGTCTTTTAGAAAACTACGTATTATGCCGTCAAAGTCTGACTTCGTCTACAATTTGAATGTGGCATGCAAAAATAACATTGTTTAGGGCCCCAAAATGGCCCTGGAAGTACAACAAGATGTGCTGACATGAAAACATACAAAATAAGCCAGTTGGATTAGGTGGGAGGCCACCAGTATCCACTTGGAAGATGTGTAGGGATTCAGACAGCCCCAGAAGTGTAGAACCCAAAATTACAAAGAAGTACAAAAGAACATGCTAACTAAAAATTGACAAGAGGAGCCAATTGGAATAGGTGGGTGGCCACCAATATCCACCTGGATCAATCCTCCCCCTTAGGAAGCAATGGTCTCCATTGTGTTAAGTGCCCAAGGAAGAGAGGAAAGAATTTTCTAAATTTGAATCTTGGTGAGATACATGCCTTGTTGGAGAAGTTGTGCTTCTTGGCTTGTGGAAGACGGTCACAAACTTGTTGTTGGAGGGGTTGAATCTGTTCCACCAACATGTTGTCTCTAGGTTGGATGGGGCATTGTGTAGGAACCATTGTAGGTGAAGAAACAATATCTTCTTCCTCTTTGAAAATCTGTTTTTGTTGGATAAAAGGTGTTCAGGCTACAGTGTTATTCTGTGCATCCTTTGAACAGACTGTGAAGATGATGGATTCTGCAGTATGAGAGATTACCTTGCGGTGCTGTTTTGGTGGAGCAATAGTTGGAACTACCTCTGGTATCCTGTAGAGATGATCTCCCAGAGTAATAATGACACTATGAGGTCTAGACTCATAGAAAACATGACGTTTCCAGAGATATGGTTGGCCAAAAAGAACATCACAGATATCAAGAGGGGAAATATCACACACTACCTCATCCTTGAAGGGATGGATGCCATAGGACAGGAAACATTGCTGGCTAACGTGAAGATCTCGTCCTCGATGAAGCCACCCGATGTTGTATGGTTGTAGGTGTGGTGTTGTCAACAACCCCAACTATTTGACGACCTTAGTTGAGATGAGGTTGTTATGGCTACCGTTATCAACAATGAAATGCAATGGGGTCCCCTTCACCCACGTCTTTGAATGGAAGAGGCGCTTCCCCTCTTCAGGATCTACTAGTTCTTCTAGATGAATTGTTCTTCTCGCGACAATGGTAGTGGGGTCTGCATCAATGATCTATCTATTTTCAATATTTTCTGGATTGAATTCCAAATTAGGTTTTGGATCTATGTCTTTGACCTCGACTACCAATGACTATTTCGAGAGACATTCATCGATGTTGTGCCCTAGGATTTTGTGGAAGTCACACTGCTTCCCAGTTTCATTATTTGTCTTTACTTTACCCTTTCTATCCTATGTCTTGGACTGGTTGTCTAGAAGCTATTGGTTAGGGATGTCTTTACCGTGCTTTGGTTGTTGCAGATTTGCCGAATCAAATTCCCATTTGTTCTGGTGCCTAAATTTCTGCTCGATTTTGACATCATATCGATAGGAAGCTCCCAATGATGAGATGTTTAGGAAATCCATTTCGGTTTGGATGTACCTATGCAGAGCCCTACGGTATTTTAGAACCAGATGCCGCTCAGAGTATTTTATACCCAGCTTGGTGCACAAGGTATGGAAAGTATTTGTGAACTCTGACACTATTTGTTTCTTCTCTTGTTGTAGTGTGGTCCATCTCATGTACTAGGCTTCATAGTTATCAACAAGATAGTATTGTTCTTTGACCGCATCCACAAAAAAATCCCAAGTGGGATCGACCCCATATATTCCAGATTCCTCTGTGGAACTTTGCTCCCATTAAGTTTCCCACCAATGTTTGACACGGGGGAGATCCTTGAGGAGTGCGAAGGTGATATTTTCCCTATTGGAAATGTTTTGAATAGAGAAATAACCTTCTAATAGATTTAACCATTTTTCTAGGGTATTCGTATCTATCTGACCCTCAAAACGGGAATATTAAAATTAACTTGTACCTTGAAGGGAGAGGTTCCTCCAAAATCACCGCTTGAAGAAGATGTACCTGTTGCTATCAGTAGGCGTTAAAGGATGTGTGAAAAATTCTCCATCATTTTGTCCCTCTGTCGCGCGAGAGCTTGCTCGAGCAACAAGTTAATAGAATCTTCTTCTCCGTCGTCTTTCATTTTTGTTGCCATCGAGGGTTTCTTGGGCGTGCGAGAGTGATTGTCCTCAAGAGAGACAAACTCGAGACCCAACTGGCTATACCCAGACCTTGTCAGGGACATGTGCTGAAAAACGATCAACAACAACCTGCTCTGATACCCCTAATCCAGATTATTTTTGGAACTAAGTGAAAGCAGAGATATTACAATGAAATACTCATGAAAATTGCCAGAAACAAATAAATACAACAATACTTGATTTCTATTAATGAAAGAATTGTAAAGAGACTGTAAAAATACAGAGTGCAAGACTCACTAGAATGGTGGCAGCTTTATCCTTGAGAAGAGATGTGACGGCTATGCTCATTCACACATAGATGATTACAATGAGGCTCTGAAGGAATTTTTATGATAAACATGAATGCCAAAACCCTAGATATCCAAAAACCTAACCCTAGGAGATGAAACGCCAAAAGTCACGTGGGCCCCGTTTGGGTAAGTTATTACATTAACTTCCCGGGGTCGTAATCTTTGCATACGATTCCATTTTAGGCATGTGATATCCCGTTGGAAAGGTATTTTAGAGATCTATGCATTATGTCGACAAACTCTGACTCCGTCTACAATTTGACTGTGGAATGCCAAAATAACACTGTTTAGGGCCCCAAAACAACCCTGGAAGTACAACAAGATGTGCTGACATGAAAGCATAAAAAATAAGTCAGTTGGAGTAGGTGGGAGGCCACCAATATCCACATGGAATATGTGTAGGGCTTCAAACAACCCCAGAAGTGTAGAATCCATAATTACAAAGAAGCACAAAAGAACGTCTTGAACTAAAAACTGAGAAGAGGAAACAGTTGGAATAGGTGGGTGGCCACCAATATCCACCTGGATTAATCTGAATCCTTGATCCAGTGACTATGATCAGTTCATTTTGGCGTTCAAAACTTTGGGTTATATGCTCCCATTTCTCAAATCTCCCAAAGTGAGATTCGACGACTAAATCTTGATCATTTTGACTTCATCTAACGATCCTTCTTTGACGCAAACAACCTAACACGATCCAACGATTGTCGGGATTTCGACTATTTCAGGATCTCGTGAATCCTTGATCCAATGAATGTGATCAGTTCATTTCGACCTTCGGGACTTTGGATTATACGCTCCCATTTCTCAAATCTCCTATAGTGAGATTCGTCGACTAAATATCAAGCATCTTGACTTCATCTAATGATCCTTCTTTGACGCGAATAGCCTAACACGATCCAATGGTTGTCAGGATTTCGGTTGTTTCGGGATCTCGTGAATCCTTGATCCAACGACTGTGATGAGTTCTAGATCAATGTTCTAGATTCATTTCAACATTCAATACTTTGGGTTATTTCACTCCCACTTCCCAATTCTCTTGAAGTGAGATTCCCCGATTAAACTTCGAGTAACTTCCAGATCTGATGGTCCTGGTTTGTCTTGAAATGTTCATCAGTGGACAGGATTCTCCCTCGATTCTTTTATACTTTTACTATGGGGATTTCAATCCTGATCGTGTTTCTGCAATGCGCTTTCCCTTTTGAGATTTTTGGTTTTGTACTTCGATTCTAATTGATCAAGATCATTGATCTATTGGGAATTCAATCCCGATGGTGTTTCTATATTTGTGTTGATTTCGTGAAATCTAATACGCTACCTCTCCTAAGCTTTAGGTAGATTCCTCTAGATGTTGTTCATAACAACTCATCATCACATCATAATGACATCGGCTGTTAACATCAATAACAATATCTCCAACAATCTCCCTTAGACAATATGTCCAACAAAAGGTTCTTTAATTCTTCTTCTCTATACTTTTTTAGCTCAATTACCCTCATTTCCTCATAGTGAATCAAAAGCAAAAGACTCTTAACTAAAGTTCCCCTACATATAGATTAGGGTCCATTTGTAGGAGTGAAGCAAGACCAAATTATACAAGTAAAATTCACACAACTATGCCCTTTCTTCTTCATTTCTTTCCTCGAATGTGTCAACAAACTCTTTGGGGTCCCCACTTTGAAGGAAATTTGCTTGAACAATATGCCCATTTAAAAATATTTTATTTCATTTTCAATCATTTCTAAATGACATGGTACACACATTTGTTTATATATATAAAATGTTTATACATTTAAATTTCAATTAATGAATATTTTATCATTAGTATTCCATTTAAATATATTATAAATAAAATTTAATAAACATATCTTTTTCATTTTCACTATTAAAAATAAATCTTATTATTACTAACTATATGTATTAAATATACTAAATTATCACTTTCCGTTTTCAATGAATCCACCCAATTTTTTTAAAAATACAAATAATTAAAGAGTTGAAAAAATTTAACAATTAATTTAAATGCACGCACAAGATTTAGGATTTGATTATCACTTAAACCAAAGAGAGAGTGAACATCTAGAAAATGACATGCCATTACACGTCAAAGACTAGATGATTAAAACAAAGTAACATAGAACAAGAAAATCCGTAATTGGAGGTTGATTAAGAGTTCTCTCTCTCTCTCTCTCTCTCACACACACACACACACACATATATATATATATATATATATATACACACACGATGATTTTATTTAATTAATATAACTATTTATAATGTTAATATAGTTATTTAGTCTAAAAGACCTACATATAATAATATGAAAATAACAAAAGTTATTTTTGAAATGAAAAATGGTCCACTAACAATTATAATTTAAGAGAAAGAACAAAGATATTTCCATCCTAGTGTTTAACATTAAAAAAAATAAAGAAAAAATGGACTTTGACTAGTCAATGAGGTACTTAGTCCTTACTCTTTAAGGTTAAGTCCACATATATAAAAACTAGATTTGTGTTTTTTTGGCCTTTATAGGTGGTGTTTGGTCTTATTGGTTTTGATCTTACTCTACTACTTTCATGTCCTAAATTTTCTTGACTAATGCTTCATATTTGTAGTATAAGAAGTCCAATTTATCTAGGATGGTTTGTTGTTGCATATCTTGTTCTTTAACTATTTGGGATATGAAGGATTTGTTGTGCCAATATAATTCAACCAATGTGAAATAATTGACATCCATGCTTTGAGAAGAGTTTGTGTCTGGTATCTAGTCCATGGGCTCTTCATCAATGTCATCAGATGAGGCATTTTGTGTTTCTCCTTGACTAACTTTTCAATTCGCTCTACCTCTTCCTTGATTGCAACTGGAAACCTTCTATTATACCTCATTGATGCCTCCCTTGCCTCTATTTCTTCTCTAGTTTGTTTGTAGGGAGGGCTTCCTTTAATAGGATATTTTTCTGATCGTGATCTATCTATTTTGGCTACTTTCCCTACCATATCGCAACATGTAGAGATCTTTCCAACACCATTTTTGTTAGGTTACAGATGGCCAATATTGTCATGTACAGAAAAGGTCCCTACATGTTAGTCTTATAGGTTAAGGGACTCCTATACATGTGCAGTAGGTAATGTTGAGAAAAGGAGAATCAAATATGAAATGTTTATTTAGAACAATGATATAAAATATTTATTTGAACACATCATCAAGAGCATGTTGATAAAGAGTGCTTATCAATTTTTTTTATAAGATTAAAAAAATATAATAAAATTAACAATGAGAATACAAACTAGCGACATCATCTTGACTCGTACTTGTTGGTTCAATTTCTTGATTCACAATTACCATCTCCTTGTCAAACTGGTGCACAATTTAATCCTCCTTTATCCACCCCCAAGACAAGTTAGATGAAAGCCTTTGGTTTGAGGCCATGTCACCCATATGCATATTGAGTACCAACTTTTGAAGGAGATTACAATCATCTTCAAAAATTACAACATGTTGGTTCCATTCCACTAGAGACCACTTAATGTTTTCTCCCTGTGTTGTAATTTGACATTCAATTTCATGAATTTTTGAAGCAATATTAAATATTGAAGACATGTTGTGGTGAATGTGTTATTCATGGATTCTAAGGGATCAATGTGTTTCTTGTAATTCTCTAGAGTTATATGACTAATATCTTCTACAAATGTAGTATAGTTCACCCTGTCTACAACAACCACACCACTCTTCTATTTTTGGGTGCTTCATGGTTTCCTCTGTCCTAGAATGGGGGGATGATAACATCTACCAAAGCTCAAGTTCAAATGATATCAAATCCCAAGAGCCACAGATTGGTCAAGACAATTGTTTCTAAGGTTGACGTTGGCCTGAAATGTTTTGATTCCATATGAGCTAATAATCCACGAGGGGGTTAATTGTTAAATTATGAGCTTGATTTCTTATGCGGATTAATTCTTTTATTTTCTTCAACACTTTGATTCCAACTTAATACAGTTCAACAATACCAAATCCTAATCGAATAAAAATAACTATGTAGATAACTAACCATGCACATCAACAACACATATACCCTAGGGAAACCCTGTACATGGAGAAAAACCCTAACAAACGATATTCCTTTATTGCATTAATAATGTATGATCACTTACAAACATACACCATAAATGTTCTTCTCTTAAAGAGCTTTCCAAGATGACCCTGACCTGACAAAGACCTAAGAGACCTTGCTGAAATACACCTCTGATGTGTTTCCTCTATTGTTGATATACAACACTGATATGGTGCTTTGGTATACTGCCTCTTTATCATTGATGTGTGCCTATATTGCTTCACCCTTAACCTGCATCTCAAAACTATATTGAAGAGAGGGTTCAACCTCTTCTTATATCGACTGAAGAGGGGAAGAGGAGAGGCTCGAAATAGTAACATGTTTGCATGAGTTAATCATAACTCAACTTCATACTTTAATTCGAACTTATAACTAGACTTGAGACTGGCTACAACTCAACATTACACTTTAGTTCAAAAATACAACTAGACTTGAGACTGGTATGCTTTAGTTTGAAAAAAGAACTAGACTTAAGAATTCAGTTACAACTCAGCATTACACTTTAGTTCTAAAATAGAACTAGACTTAAGACTTTAGTTGCAACTCAACATTACACTTTAGTTCTAAAATATAACTAGACTTAAGACCTCAGTTGCAACTCAACATTACACTTTAGTTCTAAAATAGAACTAGACTTAAGACTTTAGTTACAACTCAACATTACACTTTAGTTCTAAAATAGAACTAGACTTGAGACTTCAGTTACAACTCGACTCTTTACAAGGCAATTCAAAATTGTCTTCATGGTAGATAATGTTACACGTGCCAACGCCCTAGATCAATACATTTATATCATTTGCAATATTAGGAATATCGTTTGTTTCTAGCTCATAGGAATTTTATATTCAACCTAACGTTTGCTATATGCCTTGACATTTTCTCATGGCTCACAAGGCATGACTAGGATCACAGAGGTTGTGTGTTCCCCCTAACTTTTGCACTAGTTTGTTCTATGCTCATAGAGGTTGTATGTTCCCCCTGAATTTTGCATTAGACTGTCTATGCTCACAGAGGTTATACGTTCCCCCTGACTTTTGCATTAGAATCACATAGCATCGCATTCGTCCTAACTTTTGGTTTGACTCATAGAGGTTGTACGCTCCCCCTGACTTTTGTCAATACCTCACAAGACTGGTTTATTCTCCAAATCTCCCTGGCTAGCCTCAGGGTGGCCCATATGGCCTCTCATTGGAGAATTATTGTCGATGCTACCAAATTTAACACTCCCTCTCAGTGAGGGAGTCATTCTCAGCCACACCAAGCTTGCCTCTTAGCTGCAAAAATTGTCTTGAGGTCAGAGGCTTGGTCAGGATATCATCTACCTGCTCGCTCATGGATATGTACTGTAACTTTACAATTTTTCTCTGGACCAAGTGTTGGATGTAGTGGTACCTCATGTCAATATGTTTTGACCTGTCATGAAATACCGGGTTCTCTATCAATTTTATGCAACTTTGATTATTAGAGTGAACCACCGTCATCACGAGCTTGTCACCAAAAAACCCATAAACCAGTTTTCTGAGCCATATTGCTTCCTTGCTAGCATCACTTGCTGCAATGCACTCAACCTTTGTTGTACTCTGTACAATGGATCCCTGCTTCCAGCTTAACCAAGAGATCATAGAGGATCCTAAACTGAAGCAGTATCCGGAAGTACTCTCCCGATCCACTGGGCTTCCTGCCCAGTCAACATCTGCATACCCATGCAGAAATAAACCACCATTGGATGTATATCTTAGACCATAAGTAATGTTCCCTCTGAGATATCTCAAGATGTGCTTTGTTTCCAGCCAGTGTCTTTGTCTCGGTTCAGCCATGAACTAACTCATTGCAATCACTGCATAGCATATATCTGGCCTAGTGTGGATCATGTACATCAATGATCCAATCAACTGCCTATACATGGTGGGATCCACCAAATCTAAACCTGTATCAGAATCATGCAATTTCCTCAGGTTAGTAATCATCGGAGTAGATATGGATTTGCAATTCATCATACCAAACCTCTTTAGTACATCCACTGTGTATTTTCCTTACGCCAGAAATATCTCGCCCTGTCTTTTCCTAATGCATAAAGCCTAAGTCTTTCATCTTGAATTTTGAGGTTGGCTCCCTCTTACACCAGGCTATTAGCCCTTCATCTCCTGTTAGAAAGAGATAATCAACATACATGATTAGTATAATAGGTTGTTTACCTCTTACCTTAAAGTACAAATTTGCATCAACATCACTTTTCTTAAATCCCATGATTTTAAGAAAGCCATCAATCCTGTCATACCAAACTCTGGGAGTCTGCTTAAGACCATACAAGGCCTTCCTTAGCTTTCATACATGAGTGCCTTTGTTATTCTATACAAATACCTCTTGTTCAATATTTTCATTCAACAATGTTGTTTTTACATCCATCTGATGTAGCTTCCAACCAAGAACGGGAGCTAATGCAATAATACTTCAAATGGAGGTATACCTGGCTAGAGGAGAAAAAGTCTCTTCATAGTTGATTCCTTCTTTCTAAGTGAAGCCTTTGGCTACAAATATTGCTTTGAACTTTTCCTTACTTCCATCAGCTGCATTATAGATCCATTTGGAAGAAACCACTGATTTGTCTTTTGGCCTTGGCATAATGTCCCAAACAGTGTTCTTTATAATAGACCTGTATTCCTCAAGCATGGAATCCTTCCATACTTGTAATTTATCTTCTTCTTCAAATTAATAAGGTTCAACATCACTAATGTTTCTCATCAGTGCAACATAGCCTCCAAACCTATGAGGCCTCTTCCTTTCCCTGAAAGTTCCTTTGGGAGAAACTATCCTTTCTACTTCCTGCACTATTTATTTAAGCCACCCTAGCTTCCTTTTGGTTGGAGGTTCTTAAAGAGTTCTTTCTAACACTTCAACAGGTTCTAGGGGATCATTACTTAGCCCTTCACGAGGTTCCTCCCTCTTATCATCCGACTCTTCATTTTCAGAAGAGAGTGAAGCTGGCTTAATTACTTCTGATTCTTGTTGAAGCTCTCTAGATTTCTTAAATGCGCCTTCCTCATGGAAAGTCACATATCTTATTACCTCTATTTTCTTCTGGCCTAGTACATAAATCTTGTAAGCCTTGGATTTCTCATTGTACCCCACAAAATCCCCTTTCTTTCCTGAGGGTTCCATCTTTGTCCTCTTTTCCTTAGGGACATGAATATACACAGGATACCCAAATATCCTTAGATTCCCTACTTTAGGTTTGATCCATGAGAATACCTCTTAAAGAGTCATGTCCTTCAATATAGAATGTGTACACCTGTTTTGAATATACAGGACAATGGAGGTAGCTTCTACCCATAAAGAATTTGGCAGATCCTGGTCAAACATCATTGCTTTCGTTGCCTCACAAATTGTCTTGTTTTTCCTCTCAGCAACTCCATTTTTCTGAGGGTTATATGGCATAGTCAACTGTCTCTTGATTCCCGTTGACTTGCAGAAATCCTCAAATTGGAGAGATTCAAACTCTCCTCCATTGTCTGTTCTAAGGATTCTGATGTGTTTTCCTGTCTTCTTTTCAATAAAGGATTTATACTCTTTGAATTTATCAAATGTGTCACTTTTAGCTTTAAGAAAATATATCGAACATTTTCTTGAGTAATTATCAATAAAAATGACATAATACAAACAACCGCTGAGTGAGGGATATGACATGAGACCACATACATTAGAATGAACCAGATCTAAGATTCCCTATGCTCTGTTGTCACTACTAGGAAATGATTTCTTTATATTTTTACCTATCATGCATCCCTTATAAATTTCATTTTTACTAAGAGAAATAGAGGGCATGCCACATACCATGTTCTGTAGATCTGGAAGAGCTTTGTAATGAAGATGTCCAAGTCTTCTGTGCCACAACTCGCTGGAGCTAGTTGCATCATGAGCCAATGCTTGAACTGACTGTCCTGACACGACGTACAGTCCTCCACTGCGAGTTACAATGGGTTCTGCTATACTTAAGTGGCTACCTTTAGCCCATAGTAGTCCCTTCCTATCCTTGAAGATCACCCAATATCCCTTGTCCTCAAGGGTTGAAACTGATAGTAGATTCTTCTTGAACCCTGGAACATATAATACTTCATCAATATGAAGTCTAGCCCCAGATTCCAATCTGAAGGAGATAGAGCCTACTCCCTCTATCTTGTAACATTTGTCATCCCAAGCTCAACATGATCTGCAAAATATTTTGTCTCGAAATCTGAGAGGATCTCCTTGTACCCTATCATGTGCTTTGATGCACCACTGTCTACTAACCAAGTTTTCAACCCCATGAAAACTGAACTGGATAAGGCAAAAACCAAGTAATATTCTTTTCTATTTTCTTTCTCATTTGAAGGACTTTTTTGATTTTTTTTGGATTCATCATTCTTAGCAGTTGAGGCATGATGTTTCCCTTTCCTTGGATATTTCTTTCAACCAACAATCTTTAGCAAAATGAACCAACTTATTACAACTAAATCATTTAATCTTAGATGTATCAATATTCTTGCCTTTGAATGTACCTTTGGTGTTTGGCTTCCTCTGAGAGCCTTTCTGGAAACAACATTTCTTCTTTCTCTTGAATCTTTATCCTAAAGTCGAGTGCTCTTATTTTGTTGGCTCGCTCCTGGTAGCTGTGTGACTCTCCTCCTGGAGGAAATCATGTGATAACCTCTCAAACGTGGGCTGAATATATCTCCCACTTACACTGGATAGGAAGGTATCCCATAAACAAGGAATACCGTAAAAAATGGCCTGCACTAAATCATCATCGACCACTATCACCCCTGTGACCAAAATCCGCTCTCTGATCTGGCCTATCCTGGAACAGAAATATGCCACTAATTCACCTTTCTCCATATTCAAATACTTAAGCTTGTGCTTAAGTGTCCTATTCTGAATTGGAGCCTGTTTCTCATACAGATTCACCAAGGTATCAATAAAGTCCTTGGCAGTCATTAACGAAGTCATTGAGGGAATTATATTGTCTTTGACTGAGTCAAAGATGATTCTCTTGGCCTTTTCTTGAATATTCCTAAAGGTCGCTCTTCCTACAATATTCATGGGTTCCTCCACCACTATGGTCACATACTGCTCAATATCATGCTCCTGCAAGATATTTGTTATCTGGAGCTTCCACACATTGAATTTGGTATCTCCTTCGAGCCTATCCTCGGTCTTGACTAAAATGGAGGATGCCATGGAACTCACACTGGAAACTTAATCAAGCTATCTTGGAACTGTGTGTACCTTCTGTTGTACTTCAACATGTTTAACACACCCTAAGCTCTGATACCATGTTAAATTATGAGCTTGATTTCTTATGTGGATTAATTCTTTTATTTTCTTCAACACTTTGATTCCATCTTAATACACTTCAACAATACCAAATCATAACCGAATAGCAATAAATATGTAGATAAGTAAGCATGCACATCAAGAACACATATACCATGGGGAAACCCTGTACAGGGAGAAAAACCCCAACAAACGATATTCCTTTATTGCATTAATAATGTATGATCACTTACTAACATCCACCATGAAAGTTATTTTCTTAAAGAGTTTTCCAAGATGAATTTGACCTGACAAAGACCTAAGAGACCTTGCTGAAATACACCTCTGATATGTTGCCTCTATTGTTGATATACAACACTAATATGCTACTTTGGTATACTGCTTCTTTATCATTGATGTGTGCCTCTATTGCTTCACCCTTAACCTGCATCTCAAAATTGTATTGAAGAGAGGGTTCAACCTCTACTTATATAGGCTGAAGAGGGGAAGAAGAGAGACTCAAAATAGTAAATTGTTTGCATGAGTTAATCATAACTCAACTTCATACTTTAGTTCGAACTTAGAAATATAATTGAGACTGGTTACAACTCAACATTACACTTTATCTCGAAAATAGAAATAGACTTGAGACTAGTATGCTTTAGTTCGAAAATAGAACTGGACTTAAGACTTCAGTTACAACTTAGCATTACACTTTAGTTCTAAAATAGAACTAGAATTAAGACTTCAGTTGCAACTCAACATTACACTTTAGTTCTAAAATAGAACTAGACTTAAGACTTCAGTTGCAACTCAACATTACACTTTAGTTCTAAAATAGAACTAGACTTAAGAATTCAGTTACAACTCAACATTACACTTCAGTTCTAAAACATAAATAGACTTGAGACTTTAGTTACAACTCGACTCTTTACAAGGAAATTCAAAATTCTCTTCATGGTGGATAATGCTACACGTGCCAATGCACTAGATCAATACATTTATATCATTTTCAATATTAGGAATATCGTTTGTTTCTAGCTTATAGGAATTTTATATTCAACCTAACTTTTGTTAGATGCCTTGAATTTTTTTCATGGCTCACAAGGCTTGACTAGGCTCACATAGGTTGTACGTTCCCCCTGACTTTTGCACTAGTCTATTCTATGCTCACAAAGATTGTACGTTCCCCCTAAATTTTGGACTAGACTGTCTATGCTCACAGAGGTTGTACGTTCCCCCTAACTTTTTCATTAGACTCACATATCATCTCGTTTGTCTTGACTTTTGGTTTGACTCACAGAGGTTGTACGTTCCCCCTGGCTTTTGTCAATACCTCACAAGACTGGTTGATTCTCCAAATATCCTTGGCTAGCCTCAGGGTGGCCCATATGGCCTCTCATTGGAGAATGACTATCGATGCTTCCAAATTTAACATTAGTTCCCCTAGAAGTTCCTTGACACAAAGCGATAGTCTGGAAAATAGTTGAAAATCAATAAAATTTGTTACTTGATGAAGAGAATTGAAATACCCCTTATTCATGTCGAACAACAATGCCATTATCCCAAAATGAGCCAGAGAAACAAGAGAGAATAGGTGATAAGCATGTGAGTTTAAGGAAAGGATATTGTGCATCAGGGACTCTTGTCCCTTGTCCCTTCTCATTATTGTTTGTATATTTGTTGAGGTTATTTGGATTGTGAGCCATGTGATGGTTTATGAATCCAAGGTTTCTTTCCATGTGATATATTAATAGCACTAAATTTCTCTGAGTAATATTCATTGATTAGGGGATGGATTGTTGATTTGATGTTCCATTAACCATAAGCTCTCCCTCTTTTGGAATTGAGCCAAAATTATCCCACTAGTCCATGATGGGCCAAAGAGCTGCAACATGGGTGTTGAACTCCTTAGCTTGTAACTTTATATTGTCAACACAGGGATGTACTTCTTTGATATGCACTATATGTGAAAACTACATAAAGATGCCTATCTAAGAAGGAGGAGAAATATTCACCCTAGGAATGAAAGGATTGATTCAACAAAGGAAAGGGATAAAAAGTACTTGAACAAAACTCAAATGAAAGTTGCAAAACAGAACTTGAAAGAATCTACTAACCCTACTTAAATTGACATAAAGGAGAGTTGAAATGAAGTGTTGTAAATCCAAGCAAACCTTAATAATCCACTCTACTACAAGGCATAAATAAACCTACTGCAAAATAGAATTTAACCTACTCAAATCAACCTACTGGAACATAGTTTACTCTACTACAATTAACCTACTGCAAAGATGAATGAAAAAATTAGAAAACATAGCTAATATTTATTGAAGTAACTTTTTACAAAGCTGAAGAGAATGATGTTCACAAAGCCTCCTTATCAATGACATACTACCATGAAGTTACTTGAAATGACATGTTGGAATTTGCTATTCGAAATAAAGAATAGTTACATAAAACAATGCATAACAAGAAATGGAGACAAAATGGACTAAATACATTTGAAAGGAAAATAATGAAATATAAATATAGAGGTTCCTTGTTCATCCTTGAGTGGGACCTACTCAAGGCTTCTACGTGGAACCTAAAAGACTACAAAATATAAGAAATCTATAAGGAACCTTTCTTCCTTAGCACACTAATTCATAACAACAATACATACTGAAAGAGTTCGAATTCCTCATATGTATAAGAGTTCCTAATTATCAAAGAATGAAAAAGACTTGCTAAGGATATCCCCTAGTTCATATTCATGAAAAATTGTTACATCAATGATCCCTTTAACCCACCTTTGATTGAAGGGATCATGTCCTCAGAATCCCTATAATTAGGGACCTATGTTCTAGGGATCAAATCCCATTCTAGATTGTCCTCTCTCAATCAACAATTGAAATGGATATGATGTTGGATTTGGTTCCTTGGGTGATTGAAGGATTCACAAGCCTTGGAGGTTAATGAGGGGACACAATCCCCCTTTTCTCTCATGCAGTGCTGGTGTAGGGCCTTCTTGAATTTCAAACTACTCGAGACATAGGTTACTGTAGCCTTATGTATGCATAAAATTATCAAAACCATAACTAAACTAGGATACAATACACACTCAATCATCCAAATAATTTCATTAACAAACAATTGCACAAAACCCAACATATTTATATTAATGATGGTCAAGAGAGTTCTCATAGAGTACAAAGGTGATCAAAATATCTCAAAACTGGCCTCATGATACAACAATTGGGAGGCCCATTATCACCTCCTAGTTTAAAATTTTGCACACCCTTGTGCAAACAAAAATGATGATGCAGTTGTTTTTACCACCTCTCTTCCTCATTCACTGATTTCGATCTCTATATCCTTTCCTCATGCCATATTCCACAAATTAGGTAATGACACCCTTACCACAATACCCATCCTCTTTCTCAACTTTCTTCCACTCTTACCTCTCCTCCTCTTCATATAATATTTCTATTGGCGTAAAGTGTAGAAGGAGAAGGGGGTTGAACCTAAGCCCAATCCAATTAAGCTTAACCCTCCTTAATGAATTCTTGCACAGTTGGGCCCTAAACATGGTAGCTTGCAAGTTACATGGGGATTGAGTTTCAGTTGTCTTGAGATCATGTGGTAATGCATTCCATTCTTTGGCATGCTTGGGATACCTCTTCTCCTGAGATCCTAGTTGTATCCTCAAAAGGGGAAATTTCCCCTCTCTTCTTTTCCTCCAAGATAGGAATACTCTTCAAATCAGTTGTGAGGGTCATATGATTACTTATTAGCTCTTCAAGATTAATTGGCCTCTATCATGATCTATAGGGGGTTATTTAATTCTTCTTCTCTATACTTTTTGTAGCTCATCTGCCCTCATTTCCTCATGGTGAATCCAAGAGCACAAGGCTCTTAACTAAAGTTCTGCTACATATGGATTGGGGGTCCATTTGTAGGGATGAGGAAAGGAAAAATTATACAAGTAAAACTCACACAACTATGTCCTTTCTTCTTCATTTCTTTCCTGGAATGTGTCAATCAACTCTTTGGGGTGTCTACTCTGAAAGGAGTTTGCTTCAGCAATATGCCCATTTAAAAATATTTTATTTCACTTTCAAGCATTTTGAAATGAAATGGTACACATTTATATATATATATATATATATATATATATATATATATATTATTAAATATTTGATGATTACATATATACAGTTTTTTATTAAATATTTGATAATTTTATTTATGATGTTTTTTTATTAAGATAGCTATTTATAATCTTAATATGGTTATTTAGTCTAAAAAACTTAAATATAATAATATAATAATAACAAAAAATATTTTTAAATGAAAATAGTTAACCAACAATTATAATTATAATTTAAGAGCAAGAACAAAAATATTCCCATCATAGTTTTTAACATTAAAAAAATAAAGCAAAAATGGACTTTGACTAGTCAATGAGGTACTTAGTACTTAGTCTCTAAGGTTAAGTCTACATATATGTAAACTAGATTTGTGTTTGCTTGGGCCTTTATAGGTGGTGTTTGGTCGTGCTTGTTTTGATCTTACTCTAGTGTTTCCATGTTCCAAATTATCTTGACCAATGCTTCATATTTGTAGTATAAGAAATCCAATTTGTTTAAGATGGTTTGTTGTTGTATATCTTTTTTTCTAATTATTTGGGTTATGAAGGATTTGTATTTGTGTCAATATAAGTCAATCAATTTGAAATAATTGGAATCCGTGCTTTGAGAAGAGTTTGTGTTTGGTATCTAGTCCATGGGCTCCTCATCAATGTTATCAGATGAGGCATTTTACGTTTCTCTTTGATTAACTTTTCAATTCACTCTACCTCTTCCTTGATTGCAACTTGGAACCTTCTATTTTACTTCACTGATGCCTCCCTTGCCTCTATTTCTTCTCTAGCTTGTTTGTTGGGAGGGCTTCCTTTACTAGGATTTTTGTGTGATTGCGGTTTACCTGTTTTGGTTACTTTGGTTTTGCTACTTCCAGCTCCCAAATTTCCCTATGCTTTCCCATTTATATTTTCTAACTAACTCTGTCACTTTAAAAGACCATAAGAGGAGAATGGAGAAATGCCTAGAATTCAAGTAGAATGGCTCCCAACCCTCCTCTCGTTTCCCTCTCAATTTACCTCTGAAACCAAGCATACAACTTAACTATATAAAGGTTGTCCCCCTCCCACAAATAGAGACCCGAGCCCCACTCTTCACTATAGATGTCAACCCCGTTGTCTATAAAAACATAGGGGGAATGGAGTTTTCCTCTTTCCTCTCGAGGCAAGCAAATGAGGCTCCCAGGAAGCTTGAGAGAATTACAATGGAAACTAAAGCTCGTGGTGTTCCAACCACTATCAAAAACAAAAATAACACAAAAACACAAAAAATACTCAAGTAATACTCATTAAATACAAAGTTTACTCAAGTAATACCCATTAAATACAAAGAACTCTCATCATGAACCAACTTTCTACTCATATTAAAATAATATTGAAAAGATTTATCATTCCCTTGCCCATTGGAATCCATCTTTCTTGCAGAAGGGGGTTTTAATGTTCATACTACTATTAAATGTAAATTGGTTTTATTAATAACTTCTATTATTAAGATGCATGAAAACATTTATAATTTTTGCTCATGTTTCCGTTGGTTTTATTAATAACTTCTATTATTAAGATGCATGAAAACATTTATAATTTTTGCTCATGTTTTCATTAATACGGAAACATGTAACTTGTTAAAGATATTGCCAACAATGTCATTCATAGCTTAGATGTTAGACATTGACACTGTCTTATGCAGAGGGGCAACGACAATGTTCCTTTCCCTGCCATAGGGCAACATGTAGACATCTTTCCAACACCATTTTTGACGACAATGTTCCTTTCCCTGCCATAGGGCAACATGTAGACATCTTTCCAACACCATTTTTGGTCCTTTCCCTGCCATAGGGCAACATGTAGACATCTTTCCAACACCATTTTTGGTAGGTTACAGATGTCCAATATTGTCATGTATAGAAAAGGACCCTACATGTCAGTCTATAGGTGGAGGGACTCCTATATGTGCAGTAGGTAATGTTGAGAAAATGAGAATCAAATATAAAAGGTTCATATAATTTTTTTTTTTTGAGCTCATCGTCAAGAGCATGTTATAAAGAGTGCTTATCAATGCTTTTTATAATATTAAAAAAATCCAATAAAAATAAATAAGATAAAATGATTAACAAATGCATTATAAAGAAGATAAATTAATAAAGTGAGAGTTGCAACATTTAAATGCATATATTGATGACCAAAAATCTAGTAGTAATTGTATGTATTGCATATACCATTGAAGATTTTTATAAGTGTGTAGTAGCAATATGCACCTTGAAAAATTATTATAAGACAATAATAAGATTTTGGCTTGGGATTTTAATTAAATGTTTGGAAAAAATAACATAAAATGTTTAGATTTTTAACTTATGAGTGGAAGGAGAAGAAGCTAACGCGTAAGTGGAAAAATTATGCAGAAAAGTTGCGAAGAAGGACCATTTGTATGAAAAATTATTGTAACTTTAAAATTTATAATGATACTAACAATCTTTATAATGTATTATCACATTGAGAAAATGCGGCTTCTCTTCATAAGTATGTAATCCTCCAAAAACAAATCAAATTGATCTGATAATCAAATCTTATATTTTTAAAAAACATATCCTTTCTTGATAAATGTAGAATTTTCAACACACAAATAAAATTGATCTCGAGTGTTACACTATTTCATTTAGGGTAAACCAATGTATATCCATCTTAAATTTGGATCTATCAAGAATCGAGAGGGATCAAATCTCTTAAGGTGTAATTTTTTTGTATTATCGTTTACCGACTTTAATTTTTTTATGTAACCTTATCTAAAATAACGCTAACGTGACAACATCTCCCCCATACTAGGTTGTAGATCACCTCACTACACTTGGTGCAAAAAAATGATGTTTATTACGATGTTAATTTTGATATAAACTCTTTGTGTTGTTTTTGGCCTCAGAATTGGTTACAACTAAAAAAACCTCACTAACTTTGATACATCAATGCTTACAAATATTGTATAATTGCAATGAGCTTGTTGGGTTGACTTTATTGTTACAATTTCCATTACTAGAATCTTTTCAGATCCTATTGATTTATCCACTTATAGGGCATTGATAAGCCCCAGTGTAAGTGTATAAATACGTAATGGTTTTGGGATAGATGGGGGAGCGACATGAAGATAGAGGATACAAAGATATATAGTGACTATGTGAATAGGATAACGACAAGGGCATTTTGTATGAGACAATTTATGAGCGTAGTGCGCATATTTTATAATGGATGTTCTGAATAATATAATAAGAAGCCAACCATTGCAGAAGTAGCCCATATTGGGTGAACCATGTTAATCATGGTGTATATGTATTATGGTGTGTTTGCTTTGCTATTTATTGCACGTATATGATATATGTTCTATTGCTATGAATATGTTACATGTTACTATGTTTATGTGCACATGATATAAGGAATCTTGAACAAATGCTAGGTAGAATGGTTATAAGGACTGCCTCCCATAGCTTCATCAATGTTGAAATTTGGTTCATGCAGTTCCCATAGATACCTCGAGTGAGAATTTACCTTCTCATGGGTGATACCGAAAGGGACAGTATCTGAGCATTTTGTTGGTAAATTCATGTTGAAACGTGGCTCTTCCCATTTCACGCCAATAAATGGTTCTGTTGTCGGGACCAATATATATGATTGAAGGGAATGTGGAGGCCAACTAAGGAAGAGATAGGATGATGGTTAGAGATGAAGGAGGGAAATTTTTCTAGAGATCATAATAAGAACCCACAGATAAGCTCAAAGCAGTGGTTACAGAGGTACATATTTATAGACTTACAT
Organism: Picea engelmannii; assembly: GCA_009831015.1. Taxonomy (NCBI): domain Eukaryota; kingdom Viridiplantae; phylum Streptophyta; class Pinopsida; order Pinales; family Pinaceae; genus Picea; species Picea engelmannii. The sequence goes on from ML776696.1 coordinate 1,210,069, forward strand.
TATATTTTCTTTGTTGAATTCCCAATAGTTTTGGCTGAGTGGTTAGAGAGTTTATGTAACGTCCCCAACCATCAACCCCACGACTGGGTCAACATTACTACACGGAAAAACACTACTGTAACATAATATGCATTTTAATGAATTTAAAACGCTTAATTATAGTTATGCACATAATTACTGCTAGCATTTCAAAATTGATGGAAATTACAATAATTCATATACACCATGGAATACACGATAACATTTCAAGAATCACAGACATGCATGTTCAATTTAAGATTATACGCATGCATATACTTATCTCTTAAACTGGAGGTAATTCGCCAACTGCGTGTAGACCTTCCACGAACCTCCCATCCTTAGACCACACTGCTCATCACTCTCAGCAATAGGTCACCCCCAAGTTGTGACTAAGCTCCACTAGGCAGGGAATCCTAGGCTAGGCAAGGTAATGGGAAAACACACAGTCACAGAGGAAGGATTCTCTCCCAGGAGTCACATACGCCCACTACTCACAGAATCTCATTCCCCACATGCCTGTCCCAAGAGTATACACCTTCACTGTCACCTAGACAATCCTTCAACTGCTAACCTCCCTTGCCTTGGGCTTCAGCAACAAGCTGGACCGGAAGTATCCAAGATCTGTGGCATCTATGGGACTCCTTCCAGGAATTTTGTCTTCCTTCGTGCTCTCTCTCTCACCTGGAGAGAGATTATACACAGTCCAGACAACTTATTTCCTTAATCTTGGTTTCCAACACAGTCAGGCAACCACGAGGCTCAGCACGAACTTACACTAGCCAACAAACCACACGCAGTCCAACACTGCGTGGCCACAATAGTCAACTGGGAAAAATGGTTATGGACACCCGAAACAAAAACAATCAATGCTAAGGCATAGCGCGGCTCAACGATTATAGGATGCTTCGAGATTTCCAGCAAGAAACAAAGGATGCACGAATAAGTAATTACCGAACATTCGGTTCTCACACCAGCAATAAAGAACATAATTCCCCCCCCCGGGTTTCAGAGATGTGTAAGGTGTACAAAGGTTCAATCACAGAGGACAAGAATGCGTTCAGATGGAGGATGGAGGAATCCCCACAACTCACGTGAAGGTTGGAAGAATGGGGAGCGAACCCCCCAACACGACTTATTTCCTGGGTTAATTGCATGTGCCCAAGTTGACACATGTCACCCATGAAGCACGTTCCTTCCCATTTGGAAGTCACCTAGCCTTCTAAAGGACTTAGGATAAAACATATACATTTGCACAGTTTTGGAATAATAATATTATATTATTATTCCCATGGACTTAAGCTCTTAAGCTTAGCCCTTCTCCCACCTTTCAGCTCCCTCTCCCTTACCCAGGATTTGTGGTAGCTTAGTCCCCCCTCACTCATTCATCGTGGTAGGTCCACACGCAGAGATGTTTATCTCTTATTAATAATGTGCATAATTACATGTACAAAAATCAGGCCCCTGGCCCTCAACACTTAGGTTCCCTGGCCTAAATAACACATAGCCCACTAGCTTATATAAACTTGGCTCACTAGCCTATAAAACAAAATTACAATTCATAATACAATTGGGGCACATCCTTGGGGTATTACAATCCCCTCCCCTTATTTTTTCACTATCCAAAGTGCAACTTTCACACGACATAAACAATATTTCCAAAATCTTCAAAAAGATGCGGGTACTCTACCTGCATAACATATTCATGCTCCCATGTCGTGTCCTCAGGACCGTACCAGGTCCACTGGACCTTTACAAGCCCTATAGATCGATTCCGGAGCTGTTTGTTTTTCTTGTCCAATATGTGCACAGGATGCACTTGCAGGACACCTTCTTGCTCCACTTGGATCACATTCCAATCAATTACATGATTAACACCAGGCATATAATTTTTAAGCAATGAAACATGAAACACATTATGTACAGTCATGGATGCAGGTAATGCAAGCATTTATGAAACTGGCCCAATCCTTTCCAGGATTTCAAATGGCCCACAAAATCTGGATGCCAACTTGGTGGAACTTCCCAGCTTCAGGGAACTCCTGTTAGCTTTCACTTTCAGGAAAACATGATCACCCACTTTGAACTCTCTGTGGGTTCTGTTCTTATCAACATAACTTTTCTGTCTGTCTTGGGCAACTTTCAAATTCTACTTAATTTTTATCATTTGGTCCTCCATCTCCTTGAGAAACTTTGGCCCAACTACTTTTCTATCAACTGGATTATCCCAGCTCATTGGAGTATTTCACTTTCTTCCATAAAGTGCTTCAAATGGGCTCATCTTCAATGATGCCTAATACCCATTGTTGTAGGTGAATTCTACCAAGTGTAGGTAGTCTTCCCATTTTGATGGTTTTTCCATCACATACATTCTTAGTATGTCTTCTATCACTCTGTTCACTCTCTCTGTTTTTCCATCAGACTCATGATGATAAGTTGTACTAAAGTTCAGATTCGTTTCAAATCCTTTGAACAATCCTTTCCAAAAATTCTAGGTGAATTTCAGGTCTCTGTTAGACACAATTGTTTTAGGAATTCCATGCAATTGTGCCACTTCCTTCATGAAAATATCAACAACATCTGCTGCCTTGTGAGTAGTTTTCAGTGGAATAAAATGGGAATCTTTTGTAAGCTTGTCCACCACCACCATGATCGAATTATGCAGCTTGCTGGTTCTGGGAAATCCCATAATAAAATCCATTGTCACCACTTCCCACTTCCATTTAGGAATGGGCAAAGGTTGCAGCAACCTTGCTAGGTGCCTATGCTCAGCTTTAACTTTCTGGCGCTCCATACATCTAGTGATGTATTCAGTGATCTCTCTCTTCATACCTACCAAAAAGTAATGTCTCTTGACCGCTGCCACAATTTTCTGATATCTAGGGTGCCCTACATAAGGCACATTATGCATCTCCTGCAGAATTATTTGTTTCAAGTCCTGGACATTGGGTACAAAAATTATGTTCTTGTGTAGAAGTATTCGATCTATTCCCAATTTATAAATATCCACCTTCTGTGGCATCTTACCCCGCTGTAGCTTTGCTACCAATTCTATGTATTGCAGATCTACATTTGTAGCCTCCAGAATTCTTCTTTTAATATCAGTCTGATACATGCTAACGGATGTAGCATGTAGTTCATGCACCCTCCTGCTGAGTGCATCAACCAATTTATTCTCCTCCCCTTTGATATGCTTGATATCAAAGTCGTATTCACACAAAAATTCCAGCCACCTACTTTGTCTAGCGTTTAAGGTTGTCTGATCAAACAAATATTTCAGACCGTTATGGTTTATTCTGAGCTCAAACCTCCTTCCCGTGAGGTAATGCCTCCATTTATTTAGATCATGAACTATGGTTGCCAACTCCAAGTCGTGAGTGGCATAGTTCTTCTCGTGTTCCTTTAATTTCCTAGATTCATAACATATTACAAATCCATTCTGACTGAGGAATCCTCCCAGTCCTTCTTTGCATGCATCTATGCACACCACAAAGTCTTCATTTGGATCTGCAATCCTCAAGATTGGAGCATTGGTTAACAGTTTCTTCAATCGCTGAAAGATTTCTTCACAATCCTCTGTCCACTGAAACTTCTTCTCCTTCCTTTGTAAAGAAGTGACAAGGTGAGCTATCCTCGAGAACCCTTCGATAAACCTTCTGTAATAACCCACTAGACCCATGAAGGATATAACTTTCGCCACATTCTTTGGCACTGACCATTCTCTGATGGCTTCAATCTTCTCAGGGTCTACAACTATCCCATCCTTCGAGATAATATGCCCCAATTAATGGATCTGTTCCTGATAAAATGAGCACTTTCTCATCTTGGCATTAAGTTGGTGCCCTCTTAGCACCTACAACACCATCCTCAGATGCTTCTCATGTTCTTCTTCCAACTTGGAATACACCAAGATGTCATCCAGGAAGACTATGACAAACTTGTCTAGATAGTCCCTGAATACTCCATTCATCAAGCACATAAAAACAACGGGTGCATTTGATAGTCCAAATGGCACCACTGTGAACTTGTAATGACCATACCTTGTTCTAAATGCGGTATTACTAATGTCTTCATCTTTTATCCTTACTTGATGATATCCCGATCTTAGATCTATTTTCGAAAAGATCCTTGCATCCTTCAACTGATCTAAGAGGTCATCAATCCTTGGCAGAGGATACTTGTTCTTTACTGTTACCTTGTTCAACTTCCTAAAATTGATGCACAATCTCAACGTTCTATCCTTCTTCTTTATGAACAGGACCTGGGCACCCCAAGGCGACACGCTTGGGCGTATATACCCCTTCTTCAGGATCTCTTCAAGCTGTAATTACAACTCTTTCAGCTCTGGCGTACTCATCCTGTATGGAGCTTTTGATACTGGAGCTGCTCTAGGCATCAAGTTCATAGAGAAATCGATATCCCTTTTTGGGGTAGTCTAGATACTTCCTGGAATACATCTTTGAATTCTTTTAGTACCGAATACTCTTCGATAATTGACACCTTGTTCTTAGGTGTTTCCCCTACATGGGCTGTGAATAATTGACATCCTTCTCTGTAGCACTTCTTCAGCTGCATTGCTGAGATTTCTCTGACAACAACAACTCTAGTAATACCTTGGACTGTTTTCCCATTCCCTTATTCATCTAAGCAAGTGAATGCCTTATTATGAAAATCCAATATGGCATGGTGCTGGTCCAACCAGTCCATCTGATGCAGGAGCATTTTAAGAAGTCAAGCGAGCATGGAGGCAAAAGACAACTAGAAAGCGCAACACACATTTTTCACATTTTGAAATGTTTTGAAAGTTTAAGGGAGCGGATATTAATGTAATAGTTAGGAAGATGGCGTACTTGCATTTATATCTTGGAGGTTGTAAACAGATCTTGAGCGATTGCTCTTATCTGTAAAACATTAAGGCATTTATGCATAGTTAATGAAAGTAGGTAGATTTGAATGTTAGATTAGACAGTTTAGAGAGCAGGAGGGAAAACGGATATAGACACCCTCATTCTTATATTATTGTAACATTAGCATAGTGAAGAAGAGGAGAGCTGCATAGAGAGAGAGAGAGCTGTAAAAAGACCCATGTATGGGAGCTTGAATTAATATAAGAAGCTTTGAATCAGAGTCATGGTGTTATGATGTTTTCTGTTTATACATGGTGAATGGTATGCTCACAGTTGTTTATTCTCTCTGGTTATGCATTTTATTTAATACTATGTGCATGTATGATTTCATGTCGAATGTTTGAAATCCGAGAGAGAGAGAATGAGTTTCAATTATTTCTCTTCCCGAGAAGGAGAAGTTCCAGCAAGGAGTGAAGTGAAGTGTTTGCAAGGTGTGCATCGACGAAAGTCTGATTTTTATCTCAGAAAGCTCAGGAGGGATACCGTTGTTCTCATTCCAGTAGAAGTGTAAGTGAAACACAGAAGTCGTGCAAGGAGTGCACAGGTTTTTGGGAGTCTTAGGACTTATCAACTAAGGGAAGGATTTGAGGACTACTGTTGTAGAGAGTGCACAGAGTCGAAAGATCGAATACCCAGGAGTATTCGAAAGGTTGCCGCAAGGAGTGCATGCAGGAGTTATTTCAAGGCTTGAAGTTGCCAGAGAAAGCTCAGGAGGGTTAACACCTTTGAAAGTACCCAAAGGGAGGTGGAGATTGAAAATGTCTTGTAGAAGTTAAGTTCCAGTAGAAGAACATTGGTTCATTTCGCAGAAACTGTCAAGGAAGAAATGAGCGGTCAGAAATCTCCGTGGAGAACTCACGAAGTCATGAGGACCGTAGGATCCAGAGGAGTTGCAGGGTAGATAAGGTTTGGACGAATCCATTCCATTGGTGTCAAGATTCATGTTGACCGTTGATCGTGATTTTCACAAGCTGTCACATCATTTCTTCATTTCAGGGATTCTAACGACAAGGAGTCGAGCACAGTGGAACAAAAGTCCTGAAGTCACGAGTTGCGATAGGAATTGGCATGGAGTTTCAGGATTTTGGCACTTCAGGTGTCAGAACCGGAGGAGGCAGCTCTTTGGGATCGAGAGTCCTGAAAACTGGGAAGAGTGACAGGTGGCAGGAGTCCACACCAGAGATAGAAAGCATTTGAGTGGACAGTTGGCGTGTCCTTGTCAAATAGGCGGAGTCAAGCTTCATTGACTGTTTTGGGGTTTCGTAGTTTGGAGAGTCAAAAGCCTTGCATCAGGATTCATGAAGTCACAAAGTCCGAAACTCCAAATAGGTTGAGAGTTTTGTGAGAAGCCAGCCTTTGCTGAATACATTTTGGTGAATCGACATTTCGGGTTTTGGCAGTAGAGGACTGAGAAACTCGACATTAGGGATCGTGAAATTGTGAGACCCGTATTCCTGAATTAGTGAAGAGCGCGACGCCATTGTGGACAAGGAGATTTGGGTTGGCACCTGGTGTTTGTTCTCGCAGGCTCAATTCATAAGGACCTATGGATATGTCGTGAGTGTATGAGATATTCCCCGAGGGGAAATCCAAGAGTCAATTAGACTCAAGGGTAGATTAGATCGATCCTGCGCAGACCTCGACCCGAGGGTTCGAGGGTATGCAATAGTTGTGGTATCAGAGCTTGACTCTGTTTGTACATTGTAGACATAGGAAGCAAGAGGAAGAAGAGTACTCTGATACACATCAGTTGTGGTATTAGAGCATAGAACAAGTTCTTTGCTTTCTGTAGCAGAGAAAAGAGGAAATTTCTCAGCCATGCCACCGAGAAGAAGAGACAGACCAATACCTGATCTAGCAGTGGAGAGGGAAATGCGTGAACTATGTTCCAGGATTGATGCCATGGAGACGACACTGAGGCACACAGTCGACACTGGGGATATCAGTGAGGCTGACAGTGAAAATGAAATTGGACATGAAGAAGAAGTTGCAGTTGAGGATGCTGCAGACGAATGCCTATTTAGAGCTGTTGCTAGGATAGGTGCTAGAGAAAAAATGGACATTCCATTATATGAAGGAAACCTGGATGTTGAAGAGCTTCTAGACTGGATTAGAACTTTGGATAAATACTTCGACTATGAGGATGTCGAGGAAAATAAGAAGGTCAAACATGCTATCACCAGACTTAAAGGGCATGCAACACTATTATGGGATGAACTGTAGGCTGACAGACGTTGCAAAGGCAAGCAGAAAATCAAAAGTTGGGATAGAATGGTTGCGAAGATGAAATCCAAATTCATACCGAAGGACTATCAAATTACTCTGTTTTGGAGGATGCAAAATTTAAGACAGAAGCTGATGTTAGTGAAGGAATACACTGAAGAGTTCTACAATATAAACATCAGAGTAGGTCATCGGGAAAGAGATGATGAAAAGGTTGCTAGGTACATGAATGGTCTAAGATATGACATTCAAGATGAGATGAGCATGATGATCATTCGAAATGTGGAAGATGCTTATTAGATGGCTCTGAAAGATGAATAGAAGCTGAGCCGAAATCAAGGTCAAAGAGGCCGAGGCAGAAGTCAATCTAGAGGCAAAACAATTTCCCAAGACAGAACTCAGAAACCTCAAGAAGAAGGGAAGAAACCTCAAACTTAGCATGAGAGAGGAGGAAGCTCAAAGAGAGGGCAGTATGATGATAGAAATACTTTTCCTCGAGCAAGAGGAAGAGGAAGAGGCCGAGGAGGAGAAGTGAAATGTTTTGTCTATGGGAAAAATGGACACAAATCTTATGAGTGTCTAGATATAAAGAAAGAAGGTGGTGAAACTCACATTGCCGAAGCATAAGGAAGGAATGTTGAGGAAGAATATGTCAAGGGCGAAAGATCCTTGATGATGAGGAAAGTTCTCTTAATGCCAGAGAAGGAGGCAGAGAACCCAGCCCAAAAGAATAGTCTGTTTCAGACTGCTTGCAAAACAAAAGACAGGGTATGCAAAGTCATCGTTTACATCGGTAGCACAGACAATCTCATTTCTACATAAATGGTAGAAAAGATGGAGATAGAGACTATCGTACATCCAAGCCCATACAGAGTTTCGTGGCTACAAAAAGGACATCAGGTAAATGTCACTAAACAATGTTTAGTTGAATTTAAAATAGGAGGATATAAGAATGAAATACTATGTGATGTCATTCCCATGGATGTTTGTCATCTATTGCTGGGTAGACCATGGCAATATGAAAGAAATGTGGTTATGATGGGAGAAAGAACACATACACCCTGGAGAAGAATGGGAGGACTCACATGTTGTTGCCAATTAAGGATAAATAAGTGAAATCAGAGGTGAGAAACACTGTACTTCTCATGAGTGGGAAGGAACTTCTTAAGGAGGTTAAGAAGAAGGAAGATACACAATTTATTGTGGTCAGGAAACCTAGAATTGTTTTAACTAGTACAAGAGTGGATGATTTACCAGAGGAAATCCAAAAGTTTCTGGAAGAGTTCACTGATATAGTAGTGGACGAACTACCTCATTCGTTGCCACCTATCAGAAGTATAAGCCATCACATTGACCTTATACCTGGAGCCAGTTTACCAAACAAATCCGCGTATAGATTGACGCCGCAGGAGAATGAAGAAGTCAAGAGACAAGTCCAGGATTTAATGAACAAAGGATTGATTAAAGAAAGCTTGAGTCCATGTGTTGTTCCAACAGTGCTAAGCCCGAAGAAAGTTGGAAGCTGGAGGATGTGTATAGAATCAAGAGCAATCAATAAGATCAGCATTAGATACAAATTTCCATTGCCAAGGATGGATGATTTGATGGATTGCTTGAGTGGAGCAAGAGTTTTTTCAAAGATTGATTTGAAAAGCAGATATCATCAGATTCACATGAGAGAAGGTGATGAATGGAAGACACCATTCAAGACAAATGAAGGGCTGTATGAATGGATTTTTATGCCATTTGGTTTAACAAATGCACCTATTACTTTCATGAGACTGATGAATGAAGTCCTGAAGGAGTTCATTGGGAAATTCGTCATTGTATATCTTGACAATATATTAATTTTCAGCAAGACAGAAGCATAACACTTGAGGCATTTAGCTACAGTGATGAGGAGGTTATAACAAGAGAAATTGCTGATAAATATGAAGAAATCATCATTTATGGGGACATAACTCATTTATTTGGGTTTTTTTCTTCTCTACAAATGAGTTGAAGATGGACCCAGAAAAGGTAGAAGCGATTAAGAATTGGCCATCGTCGAAAGGTGTGTTTGAAGTTCAAAGCTTCCATGGTTTAGCTAGTTTCTACAGGAAATTCATCTGAAATTTCAGTGGAATTAGCGCACTGATGTTGGATACGATGAAGAAAAGACACAAATCTTTTCATTGGACAGAGGAAGCAGAGAAGAACTTCAATTTGTTGAAAAATAAGATCATGGAGCAGCCAATTTTGGTTTTGCCAGATTTTAGCAAGACATTTCAGGTCAAGTGTGATGCGAGTGGGTTTGCAATTGGAGCGGTCTTGAGCCAAGATGATAGGTCGGTCACATACTTCAGTGAGAAACTGAATGAAATGAAGGTTAAGTACTCAACATATGACAATGAATTTTATGCTATCATACAAGTGCTGAAGAAGTGGAGGCACTATTTGGTTCCTAAAGAGTTTGTTTTGTACAACGATAATCACGCTTTGCAATTCGTGACTCAACAGGAGAAGTTGAACCAAAAACATGCTAAATGGGTTGAATTCATGCAAAATTTTACTTTTGTGACTAAGCATATTTCTGGAACTGCTAACAAATTTGTTGATGCTTTGAGTAGGAAATGTTTGCTTATGCAAGAATTCAAAGTCAAAAATTTGGGTTTTGATAACCTCAAAGAAATGTACAGGGATGACCCAGATTTTAAAGAAGCGTATGAGGCATCTAAGAATCCAATTCTCAGAGAAAGAACCCAATGGATCGAATATATTATCCAAGATGGATTGTTATTCAGGGGAAATCAACTATGTATTCCAAAATGCTCCATGAGGGAGAATTTGCTGAAAGAAAAACACAGTGGGGGATTGGCTGGACAATTCGGTCATGACAAGACATTCTCAAAATTGAATAGATCATATTTTTGGTCAGGAATAAGGACATATGTTAAGATATTTGTGGATAGATGTAGGATTTGTCAACACACAAAAGGGAAAAGGAAAAATACAGGGTTATATCAGCCATTACCCATACCTGCAAGACCGTGGGATGCAGTGAGTATGGATTTCATTTTGGGACTGCCAAGGAAGAAAAGAGGATGTGATTCAATCTTTGTGGTAGTTGAAAGATTTTCCAAGATGGCACATTTCATACCATGCCAGAATACCAGTGATGCAACTCACATTACGAGCCTGTTTTTCAAAGAAGTCGTCAGACTTCACGACTTGCCAAGGAGTTATGTTTCGGATAGAGATACCAAGTTTGTGGGACATTTATGGAGGACTTTATGGAAGAGGATGGGGACATGTTTTTCATTTAGCTCAGCGTATCATCCTCAAATGGATGGGCAGATAGAAGTCATGAATAGAATCTTGGGATATTTTCTGAGGAGCCTAATGACTGAACACCACAGTAAGTGGGATTACATTCTGCCACAGGAAGAATTTTCTTATAATGATTCAATCAATAGAAGCACAGGGAATAATCAATTCCAAATTGTATATGGAATGCAGCCAAGGGGAGTTTCTGAATTGAAAGATTCAGAACAAGCTGAATTCAGGAGTGCTAGTGCAGATAATTTTGCAGGAGCAATGAAGGAGCTTCACACCCAAGTCAAGGAGTGATTGCAGAGTTCAAATCAAGAATACAAGCGCATGGCAGATCAACACAGGCGAGAAATTCAATTTGAAGTTGGTGATCTAATTCTTTCACATTTGAGGAAAGAAAGGTTCCCAAGGGGCACATATAACAAACTGAAGTTGAAAAAGATTGGACCATGTAAGGTCGTGAAGAAATTTGGGGCAAATGCATATGAGATTGAATTACCCGATGGATCGGAATTTCACCGATATTCAATGTTGCGGATTTGTACCCTTACAGAGCTGAAGAAACAGGAGCAGAGGATGCATAGACAGAGGATGGAAAGCATAATGGACAAGAGGATTAGCAAAAAGATCAGAAGGAAAGAGTATTTAGAATACTTGGTCAAGTGGAAAGGACATCCAGTTGAAGATGCCAGCTGGGAAGATGAAGCAGAAATTCATAAGCATGGACAGACCATGCAAGAGCTCATGAACAAGAGTTCATGAAAATTTTCAAGCAAGGGAGTAAGATGTAGGAGCAACGTAAGTAGTCAAGCGAGCGTGGAGGCGAAATACAGCTGGAAAGTGCAGCACACATTTTTCACGTTTTGAAATGTTTCAAAAGTTTAAGGAAGCAAATATTAATGTAATAGTTAGGAATATGGCATACTTGCATTTATATCTTGGAGGTTGTAAACAAATCTTGAGCGATTTCTCTCATCTGTAAAACATTAAGGAATTTATGCATAGTTAATGAAAATAGGTAGATTTGAATGTTAGATTAGACAGTATAGAGAGCAGGAGGGAAAATGGATATAGAAATCCTCATTCTTGTATTATTGTAACATTAGCATAGTGCAGAAGAGGAGAGATGTAGAGAGAGAGAGAGAGAGAGAGAGAGAGAGAGAGATAAAAAGACCCATGTACAGGAGCTTGAATTAATATAAGAAGCTTTGAATCAGACTCATGGTGTTATGATGTTTTATGTTTATACATGGTGAATGGTATGCTCAAAGTTCTTTATTCTCTTTGGTTATGGATTTTCTTTAATACTGTGTGCATGTATGATTTCATGTCGAATGTTTGAAATCTAAGAGAGAGAGAGAGAGAGAGAGAATGAGTTTCAATTTTTTCTCTTCCTGAGCAAGAGAAGTTCTTGTTGTTGATTAAGGTTGGTTGTCATTGATTTCAACCCTTGAAGAAAGACCCATAACACAAAGGTTTGGGTAATGGACCCAATAGTGTTTGATGTAAATATGTCTCATTATTTTTTTGTCATGGTTGATAAGAAGTAAATATGGATGAACTCCAAAGTGGTCCCCTTATGGTGAAAGCCCTCATGGGAAGACACTTTGTGGAGTAAGAGAACCCATGCTTAATTGTGGAATAATGAGATGAAGGAAAGTGAATTTGCCAGGGAAAATATCCTAGATGGATAGTTCTTTTCATTTCATTTCTGGTGGTATGTGGAATGTCACATTATTCCTCATGGTTAGAGAGTTATGGCCATGAGAAGTTGGAGACCCCAGGTTTGGGTAATGGACCCAAGTTTGTTTGATGGGTAACGGTATGAGTTATGATATATTTTCACATAATACTATTCTATATGGATAGTACATGTCATGCCATTTTTAGTGGTATGTAGAACGCCACATAACTCCTCACGGTTTGAGAGTTATGGCCTTACGAAGTTGGAGGACCCTCATATGTCATCTAGAAGCCCCAAAAGGTCAA
>ML776696.1:1240394-1287736 GCA_009831015.1 Picea engelmannii
TGTTGTTTTTCAGAGGCAAAGCACCTCATATATGTTTCCAAACACTTGTTGACAACTTCCGTTTGACCATCTATCTGGGGATGATAAGCTGAGTTGAGATGCAATTGTGTGCCTTGTAGCTTAAACAGTTCTTGCCAAAAATTTCTTGTGAAAGTTGGGTCTCGATAAAAAACAATAGAGTGCAGCATGCCATGAAGCTTGAAGACCTGGTCCATGAAAATTTGAGCCACCGTGGATGCAGTAAATGGGTGGTGAAGAGAACAAAAATGAGAATACTTGGAAAGGAGATCCACCACCACCATTATGACTGATTTATTCCCTAATTTGGGTAAGCCTGTAATAAAGTCCATAGATATATCCTTCCAAATAGCAGGGGGAATCGGAAGTGGTTGGAGGGTGCCTGGAGATTTGACTGTTTCTCCCTTGTTGCGTTGACACACCTCACATTAAGCGACAAACTTATGTATTTCCTATTTCATACCATCCTAGAAAAAAGAACGTTTGACTCGGTCATATGTTTTGGCGAACCCTGAGTGCCCCGTTGTGGGTGTAGCATGAAGCTCAGAAAGTATCGTGTATTTGATCTTGGATTGTTTACTTAAATACAAGCAACCTTTGTATCGAAGCTCATTCTAGATCTAGGAGTACCCTAGGGGAGCTGGAGCCTTGTTTTGCAGTTGCTGGATCATATGTGAACTTTTGGGATCTTGAAGCCATTCCTGGTGCACAGCTTGGAGCCAATCGGGTACAATGAAGGAAAGAGAAAAAAGGGATTCTTTGTCTTCATATTTCTGGGACAGTGCATCCACCACGACATTGTCTTTGCCCTTCTTGTAAATGATCTCATAATCATATGCAAAGATCTTAGTCACCCATTTTTGTTGTTCCTGGGAGGAAATGCATTGTTCCAGAAAGTACTTGAGGCTTTGATGGTCAGTCTTAATTTGGAAGCATTTCCCAAGAGATAAGGATGCAACAACTCAATGGCATGCAGAATTGCCAACATTTTTTTTTCATAAATGGGTTTGCCCAGATTCCTTTCAGACAATTGCTTGCTAGTGAAGGCCAAAGGTCGACCCTCTTGCATAAGGAAATCACCAATTCCTTTCCCTGAGGCGTCACATTCCAACACAAAGGTCTTTGTGAAGTCGGGAAGTGCCAGAACCGGAGTGCTTCACATGGCCATCTTCAAGGTTTGAAAAGCTTGAGCAGCTGCTGGAGTCCAAGTGAAAGAGTTCTTTTTTAGGAGAGCCTTGAGAGGTGCTGCAATATTTCTGTAGTTCTTAACGAACTTGTGATAATACCATGTGAGGCCCAAAAATCCACGCAAGATTTTGAGAGTCTTTGGGTGCGGCCAGTATTGCATAGCTTCAATCTTTTTCGGGTCCACCCTGACGTCATCCTTTCCCACCAGATGACCCAAGTATTCTACTTCTGAGGCACTAAAAGCACATTTGGACTGTTTCAGGAAAAGTTGGTACTGAGAGAGTCGACGGAGAACTTGATCCACATGAGTAAGATGGTTTGTCCAGGTTTTTCTATAGATGAGGATATCATCAAAGAAAAATAAGACAAAATAACGGAGAAAAGGGTGGAAGACATGGTTGATGAGGCTCTGGAAGGTGGAGGGGGCGTTACACAAACCAAAGGGCATGACCAAAAAATCATAGTGGCCCTCATGAGTGCAAAAGGAGGTCTTGGGAATGTCATCCTCTTTCATACGTATCTGGTGATAGCCCGAGTGAAGATAAATTTTAGTAAAGAATTGGGCGCCGCTCAGTTCATCCTGGAGGTCATCAATGAAAGGAATGGGAAATTTGTCTTTGATGGTCAGTTTGTTGAGAGCACGGAAGTCAGGACACATTCTCCAAGAACCTTCTTTCTTCGGTACCATGACGACTGGAGAGGAGTAAGGGCTCGTACTAGGACGGATGACGCCGACAGAAAGGAGTTTCTGGACCATTTTTTCAATTTCATTTTTTTGTGCAAAGGGGTGGTGATATGGACGGATATTAGGGGGAAGGCTTCCTGCGACAAGGGGAATGGAATGATCATGAACATCACAGGAAGGAGGGAGTCCTTGGGGAGTGGAAAATACCGTTTGATGTTTAGAAAGGAGGGCTTGGAGGTCTTGGGGCACTAGGGGTGTCTCTGTGGCTTGTATGGTGTGGAGTTGGGCAAGGACACCAGAATGACCTTTTTTGAGCAGTTTTTCCATGCGATGAGAACTGATGACCTCAGGTGAAACAACAATGATGCCTTGGAATTTATATTGGTGGCCTCCTTGGTCAAATTACATGGTTAAGTTATGAAAATCCATGAGAATGGGACCCAAATTCTGTAGCCAGTCTGCACCCAACACAATGTCGCAACCACCCATGTCAATAGAAAACATATGGGATTTTAGGTGGTAGTCACCGATTTGGAGACGCACATTTTCGCAGTGCCCTCCACATTTCATAGAACCACCATTGGCAATCATGATTTGGAAATTTTTGACAACATGGATGTAGCAATGGGTTTCTTGGGCAATGTGGCGATGAATAAAATTGTGGGTGCTGCCACTATCAACCAGAATGATGACCTTTCGGTGCTTGATGTAACCAATTAACTTGAGGGTTTGGGGGGTAGAGAATCCAGTGAGAGCATTGAGGGAAATGATCGGTTTCACTTTGGGACGGTCAGAGGGAGGGTTTATGTTAGTGATTTCTGGTGACTCAGGCACAAGGGGAGTGTCAACATCCTCTTCCGGAATATCCTCAGATATGGCCATAAAAAGATTTTGTTCCTTACATTTGTGGCTTGGGAAATATTTATCATCACAATTATAACAGAGGCCTTTGAGTTGGCATTCAACCATTTCATCCCTAGTCAATTTTTGGATCTTTAATGGGGTGGAGGGAGTAGTGGGGTTTACTGGTTTAGGGCGAGGGGTAAAGGAAGGCTTACGGTTTTGAGAGGAAATTTTTTTTTGTGCTTATTTATATTTTTTAGTAGCCTCCACCCAAGTTGTAGGTCGAGCCATGAGGACATGGGCCCGAATCTCCTCCTTGAGGCCACTGATAAAACACTCTTGAAAGAAAGCATCAGTCATGCCCTCTGTTCGAAAATCCAGGAGCTCAAATGCAGTTATGAAGTCTTCTACTGTGCCTGATTGCTTCAATTTTGTCAAACAACCCAAATGGTTGGTGTCAGTGTCAAAGCATTCATAAAGCTCAGTCACAAAGTGGGTCCAAGAAATATACCCTTGACGGGAAGTTTTTCTCCATTGCCACCATTGCCATCATTCTTGATCTAGATGGAGAACACCATACCGGAGTTTGGCCAAGTCATCTGTAATGTTGTAGGGAGAGAAATAATGTTCCATTTGGGTGACCCAACCAGTGGGGTCCGAGCCATAAAATTTGGTTACATCCACCCACAGAAGGCGTATGTCCCGTTGAAAGTGATGGGGATAAAAGGAATGGGAAGAAGTTTCATCTTCAGTCTTTGTATGTGCATCAGGAAAAGAGTCATCGGTAGGGATCTTGAGTTTGGTGTAGAGTGATGCAAAGACAGATTCAAGATGGGTGGTCAGTTCGTGTTTGACTTCCGCCATTGCGGACTGCACGACTGCATTTACATATGCATTTATGGTGGTATTGATGGATGTATCACGGGAGGCAATAGTAGCACTGAGTTTCACTTCTTGTTGGGTCTCGAGGAAACTAAATTGCAAGGTGTTGAAGCGAGACTCCAGTTCTTGGCTACGGGTATGGGCCATGAGGATGGGTGAACTGAGAAGGGAGTGGCCGGGTCAGGAATTTTTGCAGAAAAATGATATGGATGGATGTGATAAGGGAGAAGAGATGAGTCTAATGGAATAGGTCTCAAATAATGGTGAAAAAAATTCCAGACTTTTTTTTTTTTTTTTTACAGCTGTGGGGTTATACTTTGGTCTGAAAAATGTTGTAGTGCTGAAATCCCCAAATTCTTAACCAGAAAGAAATGTGTATTTACTTGGCAACCCGAACACAGATGCGCGGAAATAGATCTCGCCGGTTTAATTTGTTTATGTTTATGTTTATGTTCCCCAAGGGTTAGTTATTCAAGGGTTCTATAGACAAGGGTTTTCCCTGTGCTATAGCTCTCTAATATATGTGTGGGGTCCAACAGTAGTACTCGACCCAATATCTCAGGGCACTAACTAAGGAGGATAGACTGTACCCTTAGCCGTACTACCCGACTACCTAGGTACTAGAGAGTATCTTCCCAAGTGCTGTTCTCGGTGACACTATAGTAGTCCGGTGGCCGATAGGTTTATCTAAAGAGGGCTTTAGGAAATCTAGGCCGATCCATACACAGGTGCTATCTGATGCGCTACCACTCGAAGGGGTACCAACAAGGGTTACAAGGGTGGCCAATAGATGTGCGCTTAAGAACCACTTGTATTTCCTGCATGTATGAATCCCTCAACCACGGGTTTATGCGTGCAACGACAGATCTCTATGGCTTAAAGACGCAGGAATACGTCTCTACCCTAAAAAAAAATTACCCACAATTTCTGCCAAGGAAAGTGCTCTAATACCACTTGCAAGATACGAGATATATAAAATATGCAGAACAAAAATAAAATGCTAGAAATGGCAGAATAACAATAAAATATCCAACATAATCTTCACAATAACATAGAAATGATATAAGAACAACAATAGAAATAGCACTTTGATTCAGAAAGCAATGTTCACAGGCCTCTTCGAGGGGGAAACCTCCAATCGAGCAACGCTCTATTACAATAATATCCAAGATAGGGTTTTCATACCCTCGACCCTTATTTATACTAAATATGTCTCTCAAGAGAAGCATCTAGAGGAGGAAGCTTCTATTAGGTCTTCTTACATCTGCCTTATTCTATTTTATTGAAAGGCCTTATTAATATTGACCTTTATTACATCCGAATACATTGATCTACCTATGTGCGGGTTAGGACCTTAACACTTAGGCTCCCTGGCCTAAATAACACATAGCCCACTAACTTATATAAACTTGGCTCACCAACCTAGAAAACAAAATTACAATTCATAATACAATTGGGGCATTTCCTTGGGGTGTTACAGGTTAGATGAAAATTACGAAACATTCTGCACCATTGTGTTGAGGAGTTGGACCCATAAGTTGATCCAGTAAGTTAATATGGTAAGTAACTGAATCTCATGTGCATTTGATTTTTGGCTAGATAGTGTATTGGGTGGTTATATTACTAAGTTTTCTATAGAGTGTACCCAGTCATACAGTGCTTCTGAGAGGGAGTTCTTTAAAGTTCCACATGGAAGATATTTTAAATCATTGTCTACTTGGGTCAAGATGCTACTTTGTGATAAGGTGGTTATAAATTTGGAATCTAATCACCCTAGTAACTAGGTGCCTTCATGCATATAGGGTGATGGGGGATAACCAGGGGATGGTCTAAGAGTATGGAGGAAAGGGATGCAAGAAAGAATAAATAAGAAACATATGGGATGAGAATGTCGATAAAATAAGAAGGTGTGACATAAGAATATATGGGAGTGTTGCACAATGGAAAATTATTTCAGAAGAGGACTGCGGATGATATAGAACAGGAGGAAAATGAGTTTGAGGAAGGAGACATCGATGTAGTACTCCGGATTGAAGGAATATCACACACAAAAAGGAAGGATAAAGAAAGGGATCATCAACTCAGTCCTATAGAAGGAGATCCATTACATCCCAATAGCCCCACTTAGGCCAGACTCCACGTCAAACCCATGACCCCATGTGCATCTCCAAGGTCTGAGGTAAGATATGAAACTTTGTCGTGAATACTTGGAGTTAGTGATAGTAATAAAGGTAGTCAGAGTAGTGAAAGTAGTACAACAACCTAGATTCAATTAGAGACACCGAGGAAGAATAATGCATAGTACACAATGGTGGGGGTAGACCCCACTTTGAGAATGCTTGTCTTCCACAGAGTAGAGACAAAAGTTCTGAAGCAACACTTATTTGTCTATGAAGAAATATGGACTATGAAGCAGGTCTAGGATGATCATATGAAAATCGTGTAGTTAGTGACGAAATTCAAATATCACACATTACTTTGGCATACGAAATATCAGTCCACTGCACCTGTGGGCCAAGCCAGAATGTTGGAAGACATCAGGTAATCCATGTTAAAGGAGTTCCAGAAAATGAAGTCTGAGTCATAGTATATTACGAAACTAAAAGAGATCAATAAGTTGTAGAATGAATCAATATGGGATTTTGATCAGAGATTCAAGGTATTGATGGATCAATTAACCTTCTAGATATCGGATGAGAAATACATAGAATGGGTCATTATGGGATTGTTACCACATATACGCTTCCCATTGACACAATAGAATATTATGTCGTAGTTATAAGCACTAGAGATTGACATGAAGTTGGAAGAATCCCCTTTAGGAGATAATTGTGTGAGGATGGCTCAAGTTCAGTCATAGTTAGCATCATTGAAAATTCAGTTTTAGGGGCTTGCTAAAGGGAAGGAAAAGCACGAAGAAGTATGGTGTGTTACATGCTGAAAGGAAGGACATCATAAGAAAAAGTGTTCATCCTTTGAAAATTATTTGGATACAGGAGATCTGAATCCCTTGGCCACAGGAGGAAGGGTTTCACTGAATTTGGATCTGTTATGAAGAAGTTATGACGTTTTTACCCAAAACACTTGTTTTTGACTAGTTTCAGGACTAGCCACAAACCCTATTTTCCACGGAGTGTAACTCCCAAAATACAACAACCCAGAAAATGATTTTTTTACCAAAGATACTTGGATATGTTTTCTCAATGTAATAGCAATTTCACGATCTGAATCATTATATAAAAACAGTTATAGCGAAAATGGTGAGATGACCTGTAAATAACATACCTTAGAAAGCACCATCAAAAGAATTTATCCTTCCTTTCATTTCGGCTTTCTTTTCTTCACTTTCCTCATAATTTCGGCTTAGATATCCTTTGTTTACCTCATAAACCTATATGTATTCAATATTCTCAAGTGTGATTAAAATGAGAGAGCCTTGCCTCTTATTTATACTCTCCAAGTAGCTTCCTTAAAAACATCTTCTAGGTCACTTGGCCCCACTTTCCTTATTTTAGGGTTAACCCACTTCTAATTTCTCCATCAAATTTATTATTGAAATAATTTATTTTGTATTCACTTTGAATTATAATACACTCATTACCTCACTTTATTATTTACCTTTTAAAATCTCTTAAACCACTTTGACTACTTTGACCTTTTGGAGCTTCTAGATGACATATGAGGTTCCTCCAACTTCGTAAGGCCATAACTCTCAAACCGTGAGGAGTTATGTGATGTTCCACATACCAACAGAAATGGAATGACATGTACTAACCATATAGAATATTATTATTTGAAAATATATCATAACTCATACCATTATTCATCAAACAAACTTGGGTCCATTACCCAAACTTGGGGTCTCCAACTTCTCATGGCCATAACTCTCTAACCGTGAGGAGTTATGTGACGTTCCACATACCACTAGAAATGGAATGACAAGAACTATCCATATAGGATAATTTTACTGAAAAATTCATTGTCCTTCATCTCATTATTCCACAATTAAGCATGAGTTCTCTTACTTCACAAAGCGTCTTCCCATGAGGGCTTTCACCATAAGGGGACCACTCTGGAGTTCATCCATATTTACTTCTTATCAACCATGAAAAACCAATGATGAGTCATATTTAAATCAAACAATATTGGGTCCATTACCCAAACCTTTGTGCTACGAGGATTTCTTCAAGGGTTGACATCAATGAAAACCAACCTTAATCAACAATCTCCCCCTTTGACATTGATGTAAACACTCTAGTGCAATACTGAAATCATATCACTCATGCTCCCCCTGGAACCATGCCTCTATCCTCTACATCTATTAAACTCTCCCCCTTTGTCATCAATGGAAAAGGTATCTTTCCATCTGGGGCTTCTCCCCCTGACAGAACTATCCTCTTATGGTGCTTCCTCGTGTTCATCTAAGACATATAAGATAAGCATTAAAAAAGAATTAAAAAAGAATTCATTTTGGAGTAGAAATAACTCCAAGTCTTTGGCGAAGATATTCAAAGGCTTCCCGTGGAAGTGGTTTTGTAAGGATGTATGTCAACTATGATGTTCTTTTCTACAACCTATTCCCGTAGAAAGTGATACTTGATTGGAATGTGCTTCATCTGGGAGTGCATCACCAGGTTTTTTGAGATACTGATGGTGCTTGTATTATCAAAATATATTGGAATGGGCTCATCATACTTAACCTGTATATCTGTCAAAGTTTGTTTCATCCAAAGAACCCGTGTACAACACGCTGCTACTGCAATATACTCTGCCTCGGCTGTAGATAGAGATACTGATGATTGTTTCTTGCTTAGCCATGATACTAAACACTCACCCAAGTAGAAAGCTGCTCCACTAGTGCTTTGTCGGTCATCAATACAACCTGCCCAATCTGCATCTGTGTAGGAAATTAGTGATAGATCCTTTCCTTTTGGATACCATAGCCCAAACTCTTATGTTCCTTTGAGATATCTCAAAATCCTCTTCACTGCTAATACATGTGATTCCTTTGGTGCTGCTTGAAATTGTGCCACCTGTCCAACTGCCTGCATTACATATGGTTTGGATGCTGTCACATACAATAGGCTGCCAATCATTGACCTGTATTACCTTTGATCTGTAGACCTCAAATCATCATCTTTGTTCAACTTGCAACTGGTTTTCATGGGAGTGATAACTGGTTTGCAATATTCCATTCTGAACCTCTTTAACATTTCTCTGATATACTTGGTTTGAGAAATAAAAATTTCTTGGTTGCTTTGACGTATCTGAAGTCCCAAAAAGAAGGATAGTTCTCCAAGTAGCGACATTTCAAATTCTTTCTTCATATCTTTTGCAAATTTACGGCTTAACTTGTCATCATCACTACCAAAAATAATATCATCAACATAAACTTTAATTAATAAAATATTACCTTGACTTACCTTGATGTAGAGGTTGTTGTCTGCACTTCCTTTTCTGAACTCTGCCTGCTGCAGATACTTTTCCAGTTTGGAGTACCATGCTCTAGGAGCCTGTTTTAGACCATACAAGGCCTTCTTTAATTTACACACATAATCTGTGTTCTCTAACAACTGAAATCCTTCTGGTTGTTCAATGTAGAATTTCTCTTCAAGTTCCCCATTCAGGAAAACTAATTTTACGTCCATCTGATATACTTTAACATTTTTGGAGCATGCATAAGCTAAAATTAAACGGATTGCTTCCATTCTGGCAACTAGGGAAAATGTCTCTTCAAAGTCGATTCCTTCAATCTGGGCATATCCTTTACATACCAATCTAGCTTTGTTCCTTGTAATCTATCCATATTCATTCAATTTATTCCTGAAAACCCATTTTGTGCCGATCACATTCTTATTCTTTGGTCTTGGAACCAATTCCCAAGTGTCATTTTTCTCTATTTGATCCAATTCTTCATCCATGGCCTTATTCCAAAATTTATTCTTGCTAGCTTCAAAACAATTTGGTTCAATTGTAGATAAGAGTTCTAGGTTTGTTTGTTCTGGTGAACAAATTTTTCTTCTAGTCTCAACTCCTACATATTTGTTTCCAATAATCTAATCTGAGGGATGATTCTTCTGTACTCGTTTGCTAGGTGTATTTGGAGATACTTTTTGAACTTGCTCTTCTGCTTCTGTCAGATTCTCTTCATCTTCATCTTCCTCTTCTACTTCTTTTTCATCTTCTTCTTTGAAAAGTTGTTCCATTGATTTGTTTTCTTCTTCCTTTGATTCTRGTCTGCCTGTTTCATCAATTGTTACGTTGATGCTTTCCACAACTTTGTTCAATCTTAGATTGTAACACTTGTATGCTTTCCTTGTACTTGAGTAACCAACAAGTATATCTTTGTCCACACGAGAGTCAAACTTTCCCATTCTACCATCTTCTCTTTTGATGTAGCATTTGCTTCCTAAAACTCTTAAGTGATTCACAGTTGCTGGTCTTCCTTTCCATAGCTCATAGGGATTTTTATCAGTGTTGTTTCTGAGCATTACTCTGTTTTGAATGTGAACTTTTGTATGCACTACCTATGTCCAAAATATATCTATCAATTTGGAATCCATTAGCATTGTTCGAGCCATTTCTTGTACTGTCATGTTCTTTCTTTCAACAACTCCATTCTGTTGAGGTGTCCTAGCAACAGAGAATTGCCTTTTTATTTCATGACTGCTACAGTAGTCCATAAATTCCTTTGAAGTGAAATCTCCTCCATTATCGGATCTCAAACATTTGATTCTTTAATCCATCTCATTTTCAACCATTTCCTTGTAGATCTTGAAGTTTTCAAAAGCTTCTGACTTGTTCTTGAGAAAACCAACTGCAGTCATTCTTGTATAATCATCAACTAATAACATAAAGTATTTTTCAACTTTTAATACCTTTGTTGTAGTTGGTCCAACTAGATCAGTGTGCACAATTTCCAGTGGTCTTGTTGTTAAATATTCCTTTGATTTGAACCTGGTCTTTGTTTTCTTTCCTTGTTGACAATGTTTGCATAAAGTGTTGGTTGGTTTCATGATCTAGGGAATTTATTTGACTGCTTCTCTTTTATTGACTTTGACAAGGTTATAAAAACGCATGTGACTCATTCTTCTATGCCATAGCCAACTTTCATATTCCTTTCCTAGACAACACTTTTCATTTCCAATTTCACTTAACATATATATGTTGTTTGAAGTTCTTGCAGCTGCACCGACCAATTTCCATGAACCTTCTTTTCTTATCTCACACTTTTCTGAATCGAAAGTAAGTTTATGACCTTGGTCACACATTTGAATCACACTTAGAAGATTATGTTTCATATCTTCTACCAGTAGAACATTTTGTGCCTTTTCATTCATATTCCCAATTCGGACTGTGCCTTCTCCAATGATTTTGGATGAATTATCATTTCCGAAGGAGATTGATCCATTTTTCTCTTTTCGTAATGTAATAAATTTGTCTTTATCACCTATCATGTGTTTTGACCATCCACTATCAACATACCAACCGTGTTTCTTCTTCTTAGCTTGTAGAGTGACTATGCATTCTTCATTGTTATACTGATCTTTCTTTCTTATCCATGTCATTTTCTGAGGTTCTTTTATGTGATTGTTGTTATTCGATTGAGGTTCTTTAGGAGGGACTGTCATTCTGTAATCCTTGTCCATGTGTCCAAAATTGTTACATTTGTAACATTCCACTTCAGTGATCAAAGATTCAAACCTATTGTAACTTCTTCTTTGTGTGTCACTAGGTCTCCTTGAATAATCCCTTTATGTATAACTCTCAAAATTGTTACTATTCCTGTTGTTAGCTCTACAATTCACAACTTTATGTCCAAAATTATTACATGCATAACATAAACCAAAAAATATAGTTTGATACCTGGGAGTTGAAGATCTTATGAAAGGAGGTGCTCTTATGAATCCTTCTTTTTCTTGAGGCCTATCTGTCTTTTGTTGATTATGAAATCTGAATCTTCTTGGTGGACGAGTGTCCCTATAATCTTCCTTGTATATCTTCCTATCCTCTTTGATTGTTTCTGCATAGCTCTTTGGATTTGTTTCTTTCTCTATTGTTTTGGAGCTTGATCCCTTTTCTGTCTGATTGTATCCAAGTCTGAACTTGTTAAGATGATATTTTTTACTGTTGATAATGTCATCCAGAACTTTTGAGCTATTCTTCATATTTTTCTTTTGAATATCCTTTCTTAGTGTGACAACCTCTGCTTCCAAGTTTCCAATGATCTTGTCCTTTTCTTTTAGTTTTTATTTGAGTGCTTCTTCAATTCTTTTATTTTCTTCTATTTGAACCTTCAATTTTGTGATCATTTGTTCTAGTTCTCGAGTGTCCTTTTTCTTGTCTAGTTCTGCTTGTAGTTTCTTGTTTTTCTTCTTTTCTCTTCTGATAACTTCTATGGCACACATTAATTCTTCTCGATAGTCAACTTCTGTCTCTTCAATTTCTTCTTCAACTTCTTCACATTCTTCTTCGGCTTCTTCATAATCTTCTTCAGAGTCTTCTTTGTCAGAGTCTTTTACTACCATGAATATAACTCTTCCTGTCTCATTGTCACTGACTTCATCTTCATCTGATGATGAGATGTCTTCTTTGGTGTATAATCTTTTCTTGAAAACTTTCTTTGTAGTTATTTTTCCTTTATATGTGTGTTTTCCTTTTGAGTAACCTTCATCATTTCTCTTTTTATTATGAGGACATTTGTTAGCAAAATGACCAATACTATCACAATTAAAACAAATTAAAGGGAGCTTACCTCTATACCTATTATTGGTTCCCTTATTCAGTCTTTTGATGAAGTTGGCCACTTCTTCATCATCTTCTAAGGCATCACTGCTACTACTATATTCTTCTTGTTCCTTTTTCTTTTTATTTGATCTTTTGGATGCCTTGAAGGCTGCTTCTTTTACATTTGGATTTTCCTGCTTAGTTCTCATTTCATATGCTGTGAATATTCCATGCAGTTCATCCATGCTTATTGAGTCTATATCTGATCTTTCTTCTAGTGCTGATATCTTAGGGTTCAATCTCATAGGAAGAGATCTTAGCATCTTTTGAACAATTATAGATTCTTCAATTTCTTCTCCCAATCCTATGATTGCATTCATTGTTTCATCAACTCGTAAGAAGTAGGTTGCGATATATTCATCTTCCTTCATTTTTAGTTGTTCGAACTGACCTCTGTAAGTCTAAAGCTTTGCTGCTTTGAATTTTGTATCTCCTTCATAAATATTTTGAATCTTGTCCCAAATATCTTTAGCGGATTTACAGTGTGCAACTTTGGTGAATACCGTATCACCGAGACCATTCAAAAGTGCATTTATGGCTTTGGAATTATTCTCACTGAGTTTTACTGCTTTGTCATTTGTTGGTGGAATTGTTGGTGCTGTGTATCCATCTACAATTTATTTCCAAACTTGAAATCCATGTGCATGTATATACATCCTCATCCTTGTGCTCAAAAAATAATACTTCTATCCATCAAACTGTGGTATTCCATTTTTATATGAGTTGGTACTCTCCATGATCTACCTTTCAGTGGTTAAACTGATTTATGAAGGAACCTGCTCTGATACCAATTATTGAATTACTGAGAGGGGGGGTGAATTAGTAATAGAGAAATTTAATCCTTTTTAACCATATAATCCAAGTGTTATATCAATGAAGCATTATCATCCAATATCTGCTGAGTAAATAAAAAATGAACAATCAAACAAACACACACATACACAGTACACTAGTGTTTTACGTGGAAACCCAAATTGGGAGAAAACCACATAATGCTTTTTCTTATATGTTTTGTATAATTACATTAATTGGAAGCACCAAATTCCTTTGTTTTCCAACTGCAATTGTAAGGAGGCTTCAACCCCCTAGTTTCTTAAGATACAACCTAAGGGAAGCTCCAAGTCCCCAATTCTCTGGCTACAACCAGAAGGAGTCTACAACCCCCTATGTTCTCTTGCTACAATCGGAAGGTGGCTACAACCACCTGTCCTTGCCCCATCCAACTGCCTTGAAGTAGAAGTAGAATGATGGAACCACTATCACACTATCACTATGAGATATACCTCTTTAAACCTATACCGATAAATTTTAACCATGCATCAACCATGCACCAACCTGTACCTCAACTTGTAATCAACCTGTACCATAAACAAGTGCATCAACCATGCACCAACCTGTACCAAACAACCTATAATCAACCTGTACCATAAAAAAGTGCATCAAAGCATGTACCAAGTATGTACCAATCATGTGTCAACTACTCATCAACTATGAATCATCAATATGTACCAGCATCATCAACTATACACCTCATGTATGTGCCAACTCATCAACTACATGTCTCAACCATGTAGTCAACATGTACCTCAACCAAAATCCCTCATCAATTTCATCATCCAAATATGATTTGTAGCTCTGTAATAGACCTGGTGTATATGATCACATTCTTGCAAACCTTCCTTAACTTTAACAACAAGAGACTAGCATTTTCATCAAACTTTTCTTTAGTCTCACATGCCTAGTTTTGGATTAGTCAACAACCCTAACTTGAAGTAATCATAACTTTGTATCTATAATGTATGAATATATGAAACTGATATAAAATGTTCTTCAGTGTGTTTTATGCAATTCCTCCAAGTGTCACTACTTGGAACCTCTCAGAAAACGAGTTATAAGAAAAATGACATACCTTGCTGAATTCTGACTTATTTTAGAGAGCGACATTGTAGAGCGTGCCCCACACTGAATATCTGTTGAAATAATATGAAACTGTTACAAAAAATACTAAAGACTGTACCATAACCAACACATTTTTTTCCAATGAATTTGGATCTGTTATGAAGAAGTTATGACGTTTTTACCCGAAACACCTGTTTTTGACTAGTTTCAGGACTAGCCACAAACCCTATTTTCCACGGAGTGTATATCCCAAAATACAACGAAACACAAGCTGAATTTTTTACCACAGATACTTGGATTTGTTTTCTCAATGGCATAGCAATTTAACGATCTGAATCTTTATAGAAAAAAATTTATAGCGAAAATGGTGAGATGACCTGTAAATAACATACCTTAGAAAGCACCATCAAAAGAATTTATCCTTCCTTGAATTTTAGCCTTCTTTTATTAACTTTCCTCATAATTTCGGCTTAGATATCCTTTGGTTACCTCAAAAACCTATAGGTATTAAATATTCACAAGTGTGATTAAAATGATAGAGCCTTGCCTCTTATTTATACTCTCCAAGTAGCTTCCTTAAAAACATCTAGGTCACTTGGATCCACTTTCCTTATTTTAGGGTTAACCCAATTCTAATTTCTCCATTAAATTTATTATTGAAATAATTTATTTTGTATTCACTTTGAATTATAATACAATAATTACTTCACTTTATTATTTACCTTTTAAAATCTCTTAAACCACTTTTACTACTTTGACCTTTTGGGGCTTCTAGATGACATATGAGGGTCCTCCAACTTCGTAAGGCCATAACTCTCAAACTGTGAGGAGTTATGTGACGTTACACATACCAAAATAAATGGAATGACATGTACTATCCATATAGAATAGTATTATCTGAAAATATATCATAACTCATACTGTTATCCATAAAAAAAAACTTGGCTCCATTACCCAAACCTGGGGTCTCCAACTTCTCATGGCCATAAATCTCTAACTATGAGGAGTTATGTGATGTTCCACATACCACCGGAAATGGAATGGAAAGACCTATCCATATAGGATATTTTACCTGACAAATCAATTGTCCTTCATCTCATTATTCCATAATTAAGCATTGGTTCTCTTACTCCGCAAAGCGTCTTCCCATGAGGGCTTTCACCATAAGGGGACCACTTTTGAGTCCATCCATATTTACTTCTTATAAACCATGACAAAACAATAATGAGTCATATTTACATGAAACAATCTTGGGTCCATTACCCAAACCTTTGTGCTACATGGCTTTCTTCAAGGGTTTACATCAATGAAAACCAACCTTAATCAACAAGACACATATAAGAAACCAAGGAAGGAGTTGTTAGAAATAGAATGGGGAGTATCGGCTACGCCACCTGTGTATGACATGCCTCCAAACTATGACCATAGGATTACAAAAAGATTAGTAGAGAAGGCACGTACTCTGAAGAGTTTCTTAAAGAGTTGTTTATAACTAATAAAAGATGAAACCGTATTAAACTTGTTGCACATGATGATCAATCAGTGCACACAAGATAAAGAAGCACATGTTGCACAATGAGCAGTTAACCAAGTGCATCACAAGAAAAGGATGAATAGGGAATTCTGACTTAATGCACATATAATAGACTATGATATGGATAATATCATATTGGATTTGGGATCTGATGTGAACGTCCTTCTGAAGCAGACATGTGAGATGTTGGGAAAATCAAAGTTAATATGGTTACCTATTCAATTGAGGATAGAAAATCAACACAGTATTGTTCCTATTCGAATATTGACATGGTTCAATGTTAATATCGATGGAGTGCGTAGTACAATGGATTTTGAAGTAATCGAGAGAGTGGATGATAGTAAATTTTAGCCAACGTTACTGGGACTTGATTGGGATTTTGATAAATAGAACATTATTGATCTAAAAAAGAGACAAATGATATTTGAAGTAGGAGACTTGAGAGTTACTACGTCGTTGGATCCCACAGAAGGAATACGATATGTGGAACTGGAACGGGGGGGATTCAATAATAAATAACTTGATAACCTTTACAATGTGACTGTGTGGATGGTTGACTATGTTAACCTTACTTCTGAGGGTGTAATCAATTGTTAAAGTATCATTTATTGCATGTTGGAGTTAGAAGAAGCCCTGAAAAATTGGCAACAGGGGTTACAAGAAGTATCTACAAGGAGATGTGCTCATATTACCTGCAGATTATGTTGGATTGGAATTGAGGTACATGATCCCCCAAAGTATGATGGACTAATATATATAGATTAATTTGTAAAATAATGTGAATTGCAGATATTATAGCAACATAGATTGCTAGCTTTAGATTTCACGCTGAAAGCGACTCTTGCAAAGTGGTGGGATGCGGATAAGGATAAAATAGAGAATTGGTAGTAATGAAGAAGGCTATTACAGGTTGGGTTCGGAATAGAAAATGAATATTTTGCACAAAAGTATACTGTATTGAGTTGTCCTACAAATAATCTTACACAATGCACTGCAACATGGAGCTCAGTGAATAAGCAGGAATGAACACACTTGTTTGTACATACTTTGCATACGAACACAAAGAACTAGTATATATAATAGAAGTATGCAGAGGAACAACATACTGGGAATATTTGTCTCACAACTTCAAGGTAACTTTCAATTTTGAATATGATGCCCCTTCGGTTGACACAACTCTGCAAATTATCAAAAAAATATTTTTACATAAGAAGACTCGACCAAACCGATACCCTTATGTAGTGCACCTAGATATTTTGTGAATGTTCAAGAGGTTTTGGAATGCTATAATGTTGCTGGAGAAAAATAGGAGGATGAAGACTCGACAAATTGCAAGTGCTAGAAACTGAAGGAGAGTGCTAAGTAGAGGGTCCCGAGCTTGAATCTGTTGAGTATGCAAAGTCATTGAAAACACACAAGGTGAATATTGGTACGAAGGATAATCCCAAGTTCACACACATTGGAGATTACTAGAATGAAGAAAATATCGATAATATTGTTGAATTACTGCACAAATACCAATAACTGTTCCCAACTACATTTTCAGAAATGAAAGGGATTGCTAGGGAGCTAGGGGAGATGAGGATCCCTTTGAAGCTGGATTCTAATCTAGTGAAGAAGATATAGTACCGATTAAACCCATTATACAAGTAGAAAGTGAAAGTAGAAATAGATAGGATGTTAGAAGATATGATTATTGAACCTATCGCAAAGTTAGAATGGATCAGTCTGATGGTGGTCCAAGACAAGAAAATAGGTGGAATCAAAATTTGCATGGATATGTGAAAATTGAATGATGCTTTCTTACATGACCCATTTCCTACCCTGTTTACGAATGAAGTTTTGAAGAATGTAGGAGGACATGAAGCTTTCTCATTTTTTGATGGATTCTCTGGGTATCACCAGATTAAGATTGCACAGGAGGATAGGCACAAGACAAAATTTATGATAGAATGGGGATATTATCGGTATACATTCATGCCTTTTGGATTGAAAAACACAACAAAAATATTTTCCCAAGTTTTTGTCGAGGATTTGAAAGAATTTATTCATAAATTACTAGAAGTATATTTGGATGATTGGGTAGTGTTCAGTTTGTTGAAGGACCATATTTAAATTCTATTCTTGATGTTGGAAAAATGTATACAGTTCAAAATTTCCTCGAACTTGAAGAAGTGTATTTTCTGCACACCATTTGGTATCTTGTTGGGTCATGTAGTATGTAAACAAGGACTTTTGATTCATCCTACAAAGATTGTTGTTATTGTTGATCTTCCACCACCTACTTCAGTGTGACAACTACGAGAAACATTGGGTCATACGGGGTACTAGAAAAATTTAATTAGGGGATACACAGATCATAGCCCCACTAGAAAATTCACTGAAAAAGGAGGTCAAGTTTCAATGGAATGAGGGATGTCAACAATGTTTGGATACCTTGAAGCATAAAATGGTTACTGCGCAAATTTTGATATTTCCCAGATTGGAAGAAGGAATCTTATGTCCACGTAGATCCATCATCTATTGATCTAGATTTTATGAGCATAAAAAAATGAATACAAATTATTAACAGGAGCTTAGCACAAAATAACAGAGATGCAGTAAAACTGGTTTTCTATTCAATAAGGAAATAAGCTGAAACTGTAAAATGCAGCAAACAAGCTTGCTGAAATGGTGGCGGCTTATCTCTAAGAAGAGATGTGACGGTTGCGCTCATTCGCAAGAAGATGATTACAATGAGGCTCTGAAGGAATTTTTACAATAAACAAGAATGAAAAAAACCCTATACATCCAAAAAACTAACCCTAGGAGATGAAGCGCCAAAAGTCATGTGGGCCCCGTTTGGGTAAGTTAGTACATCAACTTCTCGGGGTCGTAACTTTTGCATACGATCTCCGTTTTAGGCGTGTGATAGCCTGTTGGAAAGATATAATTGAGGAGATTCATTTTGGGGGCTTAATAAGGCCTTTGTCTTTCATTGATAATCTCAATCTAGGAAAGCCTTCATTTAGGCCCTGGAAGTTAAAACTGCTAAACATAGTAAATTGCCAAAATTGTCAGAAAACAGTTTTGAGCCAGTTGGAAAAGGTGGGTGGCCACCGATATCCACCCGGATCAATCCTCCCTCCTTAGGAAGCAATGGTATCCATTGCATTGGGTTCCCCCATCACATGAGGAAATTTCTGTTGAATTTGGCCCCAGGTGAGCCACCTGCCTTGGTGCAGGAGATGCCCTACTTTGACAACTCGATAAAGTTGGATCCTTTGCTATTGAGTGCCCTTGATCTGTGTGTCCACAATATGATCATTGGATTGATATTTTATGCAGTCGGGGTTGAGATCTATTGGTTTCAACTTCTCTGCTACCTCTGAGGTGTCCAATAATGGTGGGAAATAAGAGCGAAGGAGATCCACGTTGAACACTGGGTGCAAGCCAAGGAAAGGAGGAATGTTGAGCTCAAAAAAATTATCTCCCATGGCCTTGGTGATGGTGTACAACCCATAACAGAGTGGACAAAGCTTTCGATGGGGTCGTGTAATGCGTTCTTTGTGCAACTGCAACCAAACTTTTTCGCCAACCTGAAACTTATGTGGAACTCGATGTTGATCATGGCGCTGCTTGTACTTGTCATTGGACTTTTGTAGGATATCCTGAACCTATTGGCGGATGTGTTGGATCCGCTCAATGAATTGGGTGGATTTGTAAACTTTAGTTGGAGTAGGAGATGAGTCTATCGAGGTGACCGCAAGGGGAAGTGAAACATCTATGGGACCCAATGGTTAGAATCCCAACCCCACCTGAAAGGGACTATGTCCGGTTGAGCTATGTAGGTCTCGGTTGTAGATATGTTGGACATAGGGAAAGATCTCATCCAATGTGTAAGGGTGATTTGAAATATGCATGCGAAGGATATGCACAATCATTCGATTGACGACCTCGGTTTGGTCATATTTCTTGGGGTGGAAGGCTGTGGATTTAGTGAGCTTGGTGTCCAACAATGACCAGAGGATCGACTAGAATGTGATGAGAAATCGACTGTCCCTATCCAAGACAATGGTTTGTGGGATTCCAAAATGTACCCAAACTCATTCAAAGAAGATCTTGGCAGTGGCCTCTACTGTGATGTTCTTCTTGCAGGAAACCAGAATCGCCATCTTAGAAAAGCGATCAACAACCAAAAAAACACAGTAATTTCCCTACTTGGTGGACAGGAGGCCCGACATGTAGTCCATTGAGATGGATTCCCATGGCCTGTTAGGAGTAGGAAGAGGGGTGTACAAGCCCTATTTCTTAGTGGTCGATTTGGAAATAGCACAGGCAGTGCATGACCTGATATACTTATTGACCTTCTATCAAATTTTTGGCCAATATAAATGTTTCTGTAGCATCACCACTATCTTTTTGACGCTGAAGTGTCCTGCCACCCAACTATAGTGGGCTTCCAAGATCAGCTTCTCTTGCTTGCTTGATTGAACAAAGATATGGCCGAGATGAGACAAAAACCCATCCTGAAGATGGAAATTATCGAAAACTATATTTGCACCCAACATTTGGTAGGTGGTGGCGAAGTCTGGGTTTGTCTCATAGAGTTGGGGCCATCTAGAGGTCTCGTTTCCACGGGAGTCTAGCATCGTGGTAAGTGCCACGACCGGAGGTCTGATGAGGCAATTAGAAACACGATTGGTGATTCCTATTTTATACTTGATGTTAAGGTGGAATTGATGCAAGTATGATGCAGGAGCATCGTAATCAGTCAAGCAAGCGTGGAGGCGGAAGATGGCTAGGACAAACGCCAACACATTTTGCACATGTTGAAAGTGCTTTTGAAAGTTTAAATGCACAAATATTAATGTAATAGTTAAAAGAAGGTGTACTTCCATATTGTAAACAGATCTTGAGTGATCTTCTCTCATCTGTAGGATGTAGAGGCATTTATGCCCAATTAATGAAAGTAGGTAGATTTAAATTCTAGATTAGACAGTTTTAGGAGCTGGAGGGAAAACGACTATAAACACCCTCATCTTTGTATCATTGTATCAATCAAAGATTGTAGGATTAAGCACATTAGCATAGAGGAGTTGTAGCAGAGAGTTGTAGAGAAGAACCCCATGGACAGGAGCTTTGAATTAATATATGAAGCTTTAATTCAGATTCATGGTGTTATGATGTTTTCTGTTTGTACATGTTGAATGGTCTACTTACAGTCATTTTATTCTCTCTGTCATGCAATTTTTGTTATGCTATGCATGTATGATTTCATGTTAAGTGTTTGAAGTCTGAGAGAGAGAGGAAATGAGTTTCAAATGTTTCTCATCCTGAGAGAGAATTTCCTGCAAGGAGTGCAGTGAAACGTTCGTAAGGTGAGCGCTGACGAAGGTTCATAGTTTATCTCTAGAAGCTCAGGAGGGATACCATTGTTCTCGATTCCGCATGAGTGTGAGCAAAGCATAGAAACCATGCACGGTGTTCACAGGATGGTCGAGATATTAGAACTCATTAACTAAGATTGAGAAATCGAAGGACTGCTATTGCAGAAGGTGCACAGAGTCGAGAGTTCAAATACGCAGAAGTATTTGAAGGATTGCCACAAGGAGTGTGTACATGAGTCTTATGGGGACTCGAAGTTGCAAGAAAGTTCAGGAGGAGTGGCATTTTCAAAGCATTCAAGAGAATATAAGGAGACAATATTAGTGTAGAAGGCTAAGTTCCCTTAGAGGGTTTAGAGGGTAGAAATTGGAAGGTCAGAATTCTCCAAGGAGAACTCTCGAAACAACGAGGAACGTAGGATCTACAGAAGTTACAAGGAGGATAAGGAGGGACAAATCCATCAATTTGGTAACAATAGCCAACGTGGGCCATTTATTTTGATCATTGGATCATCGAGATCGTTTCGGCATTTCGGGAGTTGTAAGTCCGAAGTGTGGACGGAACCTTAGGTCGTTCGAACTCCTGAAGCACAAAGTGGATTATCGCATGTGAAGGCGAAGAGCAGAAATTTCGGTGTTTCATAATTTCAGAGTTCGACATTTCAGAGGTCCTAAGGATAAGAAATCAAGACACAGTGGTGTGGAAGACATGAATTCACAAGTCATGACAGAACTTAATGTGAGTTTCAGGATTTTCGTAATTCAGGATTCAGAATACCGGAAGTCTTGAGTAAAAGGAGCTTGGGCCCTTGCATTTAGGATTTTGAAGTTTTGAAATCTAGGATATTGTGAAGAGGTATTTCATCATTTCGGGAATTGGGATTTCGACATTCCCGTTGACAAGAATTTAGGCACTTCACATGAGAACCCCTGAAGTTACGAAACGCGAAATAGCGTGAAGTGGCGTTTTGACAATTCGATGTTTCGGGGTTCGGGAAGCCAAGAGGACAGTGTTCTGGGATCGAGAGACTTGGACTCTCGGTACCTGAAAGTCTGAAATCATGTGGGTCGTCGGATCGAAATGAGGCTTATAGCCATTGATTCCGTTGGAGATATCATTTCAGAGTTTTGGGATTAGTGGAGGATAGGGCGCCGGAAGCTCTACATCAGGATTCACGAACTCGCGAAGTCCAAAGTTCTGAAAAGGGGAAATTTTTTTGATAGAAGCCAGTCATTTGCTAAACATTTTGGGTTTCAGCATTTCGGCAGTTGTGAAGGCAAGAGGTCGGGATTCCTTGTTCTGTAACTCCCGAAGTCGTGAAACGCGATACAACTGTGTGGGAGGACGCAACCAAGCATTTCAGGAATATCAACATTTCGAGTTTCGGAAGGTGGAAAGGTCAAGAACCTCAACAATAGGATTCACAAAATTGTGAAGTCTGAAACACCAAAAAGGTGAAAAACCTGATACATGAGTAGAACGTGGTCAGAGATTTCGGCGTATCAACATTTTGGGTTTCGGCAAGTGGAAGAGTCGAGGAGCTCGACATTAGGGATTGCGAAACCCTGAAATCCAAAGTCTTTTGTGGCTTAAACGAAGGGGCCAGTTAACCCTCGGCGTGGTTGTAGTAAAGATCCTGTGCGGACCTCAATTCTGAGGATTGGGGGTCTGCGATCAGTTGTGGTATTAGAGCATAGAAATATTTCTTTTCTTTCTGTAGCAGGGAAAAGAGGAATTTTGTAGCCATGCCGCCAAGAAGAAGAGACAGGCAAATACCTGATCCACTAGAGGAAAGGGAAATGCCAAGAAGAAGAGATAGGTAATTACCTGATCCAGAAAGGGAAAGAGAGATGTGTGAATTGCGTTCCAGGCTTGATGCCATGGAAACAACACAGAGGTGCACAGTCGGTGCTGGGGATATCAGTGAATCTGAAAGTGAAAATGAAGCCAAAAATGAAGAAGTTGCAGCAGATGAACGCCTATTGAGGGTTGTTGCAAGGATAGGTGCTAGAGAAAAAATGGACATTCCAGTATATGAAGGAAACCTGGATGTTGAAGAGCTTCTAAACTGGACTATAGCTCTGGATAAATATTTTGACTATGAGGATGTCAAGGAAGACAAGAAGGTCAAGCACGCTATTACAAGACTTAAAGGGCATGCAACATTGTGGTGGGATGAACTACAAGCTGACAGATGCTGCAAAGGAAAGCAAAAAATCAAGAGTTGGGATAGAATCGTTGCAAAGATGAAGGAAAAATTCATACCCAAAGATTATCAAATTAATCTGTTTTGGAAAATGCAGAATTTGAGACAGAAGTTGGGTTCGGTGAAAGAGTACACTGAGGAGTTCTACAAGATAAACATCAGAGCAGGTCATTGGGAGAGTGATGATGAAAAGGTTTCCAGGTACATGAATGGTCTACGATATGACATTCAGGATGAGATGAGCATGATGACCCTTAGAAATGTGGAGGATGCTTATCAGATGGCTCTGAAAGATGAAGAGAAGCTGAGCTGAAAACAAGGTCAGAGAGGCCGAGGCAGAAGTCAAGCTAGAGGCAAAACAATTGCCCAAGACAGGAATCAAAAACCTAAAGAAGAGTGGAAGAAACCTCAAACCCAAACTGAGAGAGGTGGAAGCTCACAAAGAGGACAGTATGCTGATATAAACACTTTTCCTCGAACCAGAGGAAGAGGAAGAGGCAGAGGTGGAGAAATAAAATGTTTTACCTGTGGGAAAAATGGACATAAATCTTATGAATGTCCAGACAGAAATAAATATGGTGGTGAAACTCACATTGCCGAAGCACAAGGATGGAATGTTGAGGCAGAAGATGCTGAAGGCAGAAGATCATTGATGATGAGAAAAGTTCTCTTAACGCCAGAGAAGGAGGCAGAGAACCCAACCCAAAGGAACAAACTTTTTCGAACTGCTTGCAAAACAAAATATAGGGTATGCAAAGTCATCGTGGACAGTGGTAGCACAAACAATCTCATTTCTACAGAGATGGTAGAAAATATGGAGTTGGAGACTATTGAGCATCCAATCCCATACAGAGTCTCGTGGCTACAAAAAGGACATCAGGTAAATGTCACTAAACAATGTTTAGTTGAATTTAAAATAGGAGGATATAAGGATGAAATACTATGTGATGTCATTCCCATGGATGTTTGTCATCTATTGCTGGGTAGACCATGGAAATATGACAAGAATGTGATTCATGATGGGAGAAAGAATACATACATCCTGGAGAAGAATGGGAGAACTCACATGTTGTTGCCAATTAAGGAGAAATAGGTGAAGCTAGAGGTAAGCAACAATGTACTTCTCATGAGTGGGAAGGAACTTCTTAAGGAGGTTAAGAAGAAGGAAGATACACAATTCATTGTGGTCAGGAAGCCTAGAATTGTTTTAACCAATACAAGAGTGGATGATTTACCAGAGAAAATCCAGGAGTTGCTAGAAGAGTTTGCTGATATAGTAGTGGACGAACTACCTCGTTCGTTGCCACCGATCAGAAGTATAAGTCATCACATTGATCTTATACCTGGAGCTAGTTTACCAAACAAAGCAGCGTACAGGTTGACACCACAGGAGAACAAGGAAGTGAAGAGACATGTCCAGGATTTAATGGACAAGGATTGGTTAGAGAAAGCTTGAGTCCATGCATTGTTCCAACAGTGCTTAGCCCAAATAAATATGGAGGCTGGAGAATGTGTACAGACTCAAGAGCGATCAACAAGATTACCATCAGATATAGATTTCCATTGCCAAGGATGAATGATTTGATGGATTTCTTGAGTGGAGCAAAATATTTTCAAAGATTGATTTGAAAAGCGACTATCATCAAATTCGTATGAGAGAAGGTGATGAATGGAAGACAACATTCAAGACAAATGAAGGGTTGTATGAATGGCTTGTTATGCCATTTGGCTTAACAAATGCACCTAGTACATTCATAAGGTTGATGAATGAAGTCTTGAAGGATTTTATAAGGAAATTCGTCATTGTATATCTTAACGATATAACGATTTTCAGTAGAACATAAACAAAGCACTTGAAGCATTTGGCTACAGTGATGAGGAGATTACAACAAGAGAAGTTGATGATAAATATGACGAAATCATCATTCATGAAGACAGAGCTCATTTATTTGGGGTTTGTTATCTCTGCAGATAAGCTGAAAATGGATCCAGATAAAGTAGAGGTGATTAAGAATTGGCCATCGCCGAAGAGTATATTTGAAGTTAGAAGCTTTCGTGGATTGGCTAGTTTCTATAGGAAATTTATTAGAAATTTCAGTGGAATTAGTGCATCGATGATGGACACGGTGAAGAAAAGACAAAAATCTTTTCACTGGATAGAGGAAGCAGAGAAGAGTTTC
Organism: Picea engelmannii; assembly: GCA_009831015.1. Taxonomy (NCBI): domain Eukaryota; kingdom Viridiplantae; phylum Streptophyta; class Pinopsida; order Pinales; family Pinaceae; genus Picea; species Picea engelmannii. Next base: position 1,265,984 of record ML776696.1, read on the forward strand.
AACTTGCTAAAGAAAAATATTACTGAACAACCAATTCTGGTGTTGCCAGATTTCAACAAGACGTTTCAGGTCAAATGTGACGCTAGGGGATTTGCAATAGGAGCAGTTTCGAGCTAAGATGACAGACCGATCAAATAATTCAGTGAGAAACTGAATGAAGCGATAGTGAAGTAATCCACATATGACAAGGAATTTTATGTGGTCATACAGGCACTAAAGAAGTGGAGGCACTATTTGGTTCCTAAAGAGTTTGTTTTGTACAGTGATTATCATGCCTTGCAATTCGTAACTCAATAGGAGAAGTTGAACCCAAGACATGTTAAATGGGTTGAATACATGCAAAAGTTTACTTTTTTAATTAAACATATTTCTGGAACTACTAACAAAGTTGTTGATGCTTTGAGCAGGAAATGTTTGCTTATGCAGGAGTTCAAGGTCAAAACATTGGTTTTTGATAACCTCAAGGACATGTACATAGATGATCCAAATTTCAAAAAGGCGTATGAGGCATCTGAGAATCCAATTCTCAGGGACAGAAGTCAATGGACTGAATATATGATCTAAGATGGATTATTATTCAGAGGCAATCAACTGTGTATTCCAAAATTCTCCATGAGGGAGAATCTGTTGAAAGAAAAACAGAGTGGAGGATTGGACGGACATTTCGGTCATAATAAAACATTCTTAAAATTAAATAGCTCATATTTTTTAGAGGGATGAGGACAGATGTCAAAATATTTGTGGAACGATGTAGAATTTGTCAGCACACAAAAGGAAAAAGGCAAAATATAGGGTTGTATCAGTCATTACCCATACCCGAGAGGCCGTGGGATGCAGTGAGCATGGATTTTAGATTGGGGCTGCCAAGGACACAAAGAGGATTTGATTCGATCTTTGTGGTGGTAGACAGATTTTCAAACATGGCACATTCTATACCATGTTAGAAAACCAGTGACGCAACTCATATTGCGAACCCTTTTTTCAAAGAGGTCATCAGACTTCACGGCTTGCTAAGGAGTATAGCTTCAGATCGAAATACCAAGTTTGTTGGACATTTCCAGAGGACTTTATGGAAGAAGCTGGGGACAAGTTTGTCTTTTATCTCAACTTATCATCCTTTGACGGATGGGCAAATAGAAGTTGTAAATAGAAGCTTGGGAGATTTACTAAGGAGCCTAGTGACTGAACACCACAGTCAGTGGGATCACATTCTGCCACAGGCAGAATTTGGTTATAATAATTCACTCAACAGAAGCACAGGGCGGAGTCCATTCCAAATTGTGTATGGAATACAACCAAGAGGAGTTTCTGAATTGAAGGATTCAGAATAGACTGAATTCTGAAGTGCTAGTGCAAAGGATTTTGCAGAGGCAATGAAATAACTTCACAGCCAAATGAAGGAGCGATTGTAGAATTCGAATCAAGAGTACAAGCGTAGAGCAGATCAACACAGGCGAGATATTCAGTTTGAAGTTGGCGATCTGATTCTTTCACACCTAAGAAAGGAGAGGTTCCCAAGGGTAACATATAACAAACTGAAAATGAAGAAGATTGGACCATGCAAGATCGTAAGAAAATTTGGGGCAAATGCATATGAGATTGAATTACCGGATGGGATTAGAATTTCACCGATATTCAAAATCTCAGATTTGTACCCATATAGAGCTGAAGAAGACAGTGAATAGACAGAAGTTGAGTGGACCAAACAAATTCTTGTAGTTGAAAAGCCACAGATGGAAAGTATACTTGACAAGAGAGTCAACAAGAGGACCAGGAGAAAAGAGTATTTTGAATACTTGGTCAAATGGAAGGGACATCCAGTTGAATATGCCAGCTGGGAGAATGAAGAAGAAATTTAGAAGCATGGGAAGACCGTGCAAGAGTTCATGAACATGAGTCCATGAGAATTTTCAAGCGAGGGAGTATGATGCAGGAGCATCGTAAGCAGTCAAGCGAGCGTGGAGGCAGAAGACGGCTAGGGCAAACACCAATGCATTTTGCACATGTTGAAAGTGCTTTTGAAAGTTTAAATGTGAAAATATTAATGTAATAGTTAAAAGAAGGTGTACTTCCATATTGTAAACAAATCTTGAGTGATCCGCTCTCATCTGTAGGATGTAGAGGCATTTATGCCCAGCTAATGAAAGTAGGTAGATTTAAATTCTAGATTAGACAGTTTTAGGAGATGGAGGGAAAACGACTATAGACACCCTCATCTTTGTATCATTGTATCAATCAGAGATTGTAGGATTAAGCACATTATCATAGAGGAGCTGTAACAGAGAGTTGTAGAGAAGAACCCCATGTACACGAGATTTGGATTAATATATGAAGCTTTAATTCAGATTCATGGTGTTATGATGTTTTCTGTTTGTACATGTTGAATGGTATGCTTACAGTCGTTTTATTCTCTCTGTCATGAAATTGTTGTTATGCTATGCATGTATGATTTCATGTTAAGTGTTTGAAGTTTGAGAGAGAGAGGAAATTAGTTTCAATTGTTTCTCATCCTAAGAGAGAATTTCCTGCAAGGAGTGCAGTGAAACGTCTGGAAGGTGTGCGTTGACGAAGGTTCATAGTTTATCTCTAGAAGCTCAGGAGGGATACCATTGTTCTCAATTATGCAGAAGTGTGGGAAAAGCACAAAAGCCGTGCATGGTGTGCGCAGGTTGGTTGAGATCTTAGAACTTATTAACTAAGATTGAGAAATCGAAGGACTGTTGTTGCAGAAGGTGCACAGAGTGGAGAGTTCAAATACGCAGAAGTATTTGAAGGATTTCCACAAGGAGTGCATATAGGAGTCTTTTGGGGACTCGAAGTTGCAAGAAAGCTTAGGAGGAGTGGCATTTATGAAGCATTCAAGAGAAGATAAGGAGCAAATCTTAGTGCAGAAGGATAAGTTCCCTTAGAGGCTTTAGAGGGGAGAAATTGGATGGTCGGAATTCTCCGAGGAGAACTCCTGAAACAACAACGACCGTAGGATCTACAGAAGTTACAAGGAGGATGAGGAGGGATGAATCCATCACTCTGGTAATAGGAGCCAACGTGAGTTGTTGATTTTGATCATTGGACTGTCGAGATCATTTCAGCATTTCGGGAGATGTAAGTCTGAAGTGTGGATGGAACCCTTGGTCATTCGAACTCCTGAAGTGTGAAGTGGATTGTTGCATGTGAAGGTGAAGAGAAACAAATTTGGCATTTTAGAATTTTGGAGTTTAGCATTTCGGAGGTCCTGAGGACAAGAAATCGGGACACAGTGGTGTGGAAGACCCGAAGTCGCAAGTCATGACAAAACTTAATGTGAGTTTCAGGATTTCGGTAATTCAGGATTCAGAATATTGGAAGTCTTGAGTATAAGGAGTTTGGGCCCTTGCATTTAGGATTTTGAAGTTGCGAAATCCGAGATATTGTGAAGAGGTATTTCAACATTTTGGGGATCAAGATTTCGGCATTCCCGTTGATAAGAATTCGGGCATTCACATGAGAACCCCCGAAGTTGTGAAACGCGAAATAGCGTGAAGTAGCGTTTCAACAATTCGGTGTTTCAGGGTTTGGGAGCCCGAGAGGACAGTGTTCTGGGATCGAGAGTCTTGGACTCCCGGTACCTAAAAGTTTGAAATCACATGGGTGGTCAGATCGAAGGGAGGATTATAGCCATTGATTCCGTTGGAGATATCATTTCAGAGTTTCAGGATTAGTGGAGGATAGGGCATCGGAAGCTCTACATCAGGATTCGTGAACTCGCGAAGTTTGAAATTCTGAAAAGGGGAAAATGTTTCGATAGAAGCCAGTCCTTTGCTGAACATTTCGGGTTTCATCATTTCGGCATTTGTGAAGGCAAGAGGTCCGGATTCCTTATTCCAGAACTCCCGAAGTCATGAAACATGATACAACTATGTGGGAGGACGTGGTCAAGCATTTCAGGAATATCAACATTTTGGGTTTCAGAAGGTGGAAAGGTCAAGAACCTTGACAACAGGATTCACGAAATCGCCAAGTCTGAAACCCCCAAAAGGAGAAAAACCCGATACAGGAGTAGAACATGGTCAGAGATTTTGGCGTATCAACATTTTAGTTTTCATCAAGTGGAAGAGTCGAGGAGCTCGACATTAGGGATCACGAAACCCCATAATCCGAAGTCCTTTGTGGCTTAAACAAAGGGGTTGGTTAACCCTTCGTGTGGTTGTAGTAAATATCCTATGCAGACCTCAATTCTGAGGAATGGGGGTCTACAATCAACGTATGTGGACCACTTTTGATGGTGATAATTATGAAATTTTCCTTCTATCTGCATGAACTGCAGTGGCTTATGATCAGTGTGGATGACTATCTCCTTCCCAAGAATGTAATGTCTCCACTAGTGGTAGGCTTGCAAAATGGAGTACATTTCTTTGTCATAAGTAGGGTACTTACGAAAAAAATCTAATAGTGTATCACTATGATAGGCCACGGGGTGGCCATGTTGAGTGAGAAGGATGCCCACTGCATAGTCTGAAGCATCTGTCTGAATCTCAAAGGGATGTTGCAGGTCTGGTAGTGAAAGTACAGGGGCTGAGCACAAGCGCTAGTTCAAATCATCGACGCTTGTTGTTGGGACTAGCCCCATGCAAATTTATCCTTACCACCACCCCTGGTTATTTGGCTAAGGGTCCATGCAATATGGGAGAATCCCAACACGAACCTGCGGTAGAAATTGGAAAGGCCTAAGAAGCTCTGAAGCTCATTGAGTGTGGTTGGTGCTGGCCATTCAAGGATGACTTGGATCTTGGATGGATCCACATGTATTCCATGCTGATCAATTATGTATCCCAGGTAATGGAACCTATCCATGCCAAAGGATAATTTTTCCAAGTTGGCATATAGCTTGTGCTACCGCAGGGTGTGCAGAACCTGCTGAATATGCTAAAAGTGTTCAGCCCAAGTCTTGTTGTAAATGAGAATGTCATCCAGATACACCACTACAAAAGTATTGGTGAATGCTCACAGGATATCATCCATCATCCTCATGAAAGTGGATGGAGCATTTGTCAAACCAAAGGGCATGACCAACCATTCAAAAAGGCCTTCCTTTGACTTGAAGGCGGTTTTCCATAAATCTATCTGTTCTATCAGGACTTGGTGGTAGCTAGACTTTAGATCAATCTTACTAAAGTATTTGGCCCCCATGAGTTGATCAAGGAGGTGGTCGATTCAGGGAATCGGGTACTAGTTTCTGACTGTGATTTTATTCAGAGCCCGATAATCAATGCAGAGTCGCCAGGTTCCATCTTTCTTCTGTACCAACACGATTGGGATCCCACAAGGTGATGAGCTGGGATGGATGTGCCCCTTGTGGTGCAGTTCTTGGATATGTTGCTTGATATCCTCATTCTGTAACAGAGAGAAACAATAGACTGGCCCATTCGACAATGATCTGTTGGGAGTTAGATTGATGGGGTGCTTGACCTGGAAGTGCAGAAATATGCCGGTAGGTGAGGAGAAGATATTTGAGTATTCTTCCACCACCTTATCTACTTACTTCTGCTATGTGGAGAGGTCAGTCGCAGAGACCCTGGATGTGGCAACGATATTTCACTTATTCTGAGAGGGAATCACAAAGAAGAAAAAATTCCCCGTCTGAGAGATGACCTTCCTGCATTTTTTAGTAGAGGTCAATGAAATAGCACTAGGTGGGTCTGCCTCGGGTATCTTGTACAATTTCCTGTTCAAAGTAATAATAACACTACGAGGCCTAGACTCATATACAACATGATGTTTCCATAAATAAGGTTGGCCCAAAATAACATCACAAACTTCAAGAGGAGAAACATCACACAATACGTCATCTTTGAAGGGCTTGATGTTGTATGACAGTCGACACTGTTGACTGATGGAGAGATTGCTTCCTTGGCAGAGCCATCGAATGGTGTAGGTTTGTGGGTGTGGTGTTGTTAGCAGGGCGAGCCACTTGGTGACCTCTGTTGAGATGATTTTCTTCGGGATACTGCTATCCATGATGAAGTGCAGTGGGGTGCCTTTTACCCACATATGTGAATGGAAGAGTCGTTCTCCTTCTTTTGACTCATCTGGTTCACCAGGCTGGAGCTTGGTGGTAGCAACGGTGAAACTGGGTTTCACATCAATCATCTGTCTTCCCCTTTCTGGTTCTATCTCAGAGTCTAAAACCATATCTGATTCATAGGCTTTCACTTCAACCACCAGTGACTGCTTTGAGCAGCAGTCAGTAGTGTTATGCTAAGGGATCTTATGGAAGTCGCACCACTTCCCGATATCTCTCTTTGTCTTTCCGGTGTCCTTATTTGCTTGCGGCTTGGACTGGTTGTCCTGATATTGTTCATATTTTCTCTGTCCTTTGTTCTATGGGTTGGGGCCACCCTTTCGTAGCTTTTTTTGTGAGGGGTTTCTAGGCCCAAATTTCCATGTCTTTTGTTTGAGTTTCTGCTCAATTTTAACGACATATAAGTAGGCTGCGCCTAAGGATGAGATGTCCAAAAATTCCATTTTGGTCTAGATGTATATATGCAGAGTGCCACAATACTTTAGCACCATATGTCACTTCGAATCTTTTATACCCAGCTTGGTGTGCAAGGTATGCAAGATATTCGTGAAATCTGGCACTGCTTGGTCTTTTTCTTGCCGCAGTGTGGTCCATTTGGTATACAAGTCATCATAACTTTCGACAGGGTAGTATTGTTTGTTAATAACATCCCTGAAGGAGTCCTAGGTAGTCGTGACTGTAAATAATGAGGGTTCCTCTGTTTCCTTTTGCTTACATAAATTTTCCCACCAATCTTTGACATGGGGAATGACTCTGAGGAGCGCAAAAGTAATATTTTCTATATTCGAAAAGTTATGGATAGAAAAATACCCTTCTAGTAGATTCAACCACTTGTCTACAACATCTGCGTCTGTATGACCTTCAAATATAGTAATATCGAAGTTTATTTGTAGCTATAAGGGGGTGGTGCCTCCGCTCAAAGAAGATGTGTCGCCTTTTTGTAGATGATGAAGGATTTGCACGAAACTATCCATCATCTCATTCCTTTGTTGCGTGAGGGCTTCCTCAATCAACAATTTGAAAGGATATCCTGTCCCACCATATTTATTTTATCCTTCCATGAGAGGTCACTTGGGTGTGCGAGAGATTTTGTCCTCAAGAGAAACAACCTCAAGACCCAACTCTTTGTACTCCGACCTTGTTGGGGACATGGATTAAGACGAGAAGAAACAGACCGCTCTGATACTACTAATCCAAATTTTATGAGAAGAATGAAATGACTACAGATTATTAACAGGTGCTTAAAACAAAATAATAGAGATGTAGTAAAACTGGTTTTCTATTCAATAAGGAAATAAGCTGAAACTATAAAATGCAGTGGAAACAATCTTGTTGGAATGGTGTGGGCTTATCTCTGAGAAGAGATGTGATGACTACGCTCATTTGCAAGAAGATGATTACAATGAGGCTCTGAAGGCCTTTTTAAAATAAAAAAGAATAGCAAAGACCCTAGACATCCAAAAACCTAACCCTAGGTGATCCGGATTTTATGAGAAGAATGAAATGACTATAGATTATTACCAAATGATTAACACAAAATAACATAGATACAACAAAACTAGTTTTCTATTCAATAAGGAAATAAGATGAAACTATAAAATGCAGTGGAAAACAAGCTTCCTGGAATGGTGGCGGCTTATCTTTGAGAAGAGATGTGACGGTTGCGCTCATTCGCAAGAAGATGATTACAATGAGGCTCTCAAGGCCTTTTTACAATAAAAAAGAGTTTCAAAAACCCTAAACATCCAAAAACCTAACCCTAGGAGATGAAGCGCCAAAAGTCATGTGGGCCCCGTTTGGATAAGTTAGTACATCAACTTCCCGGGATCGTAACTTTTGCATACGATCTTCGTTTTAGGCATATGATAGCCCATTGGAAATATCTATCCGAGGAATACAACAGTTGCAAAAAATTTCATGGTGATATATTAAGCCTGCAACATACCCCACAAAATGTCGTTTAGGGCCTCAAAACGGCTCCGAAAGTTTAGGACCCGAAAAACTGCTAAAAATAGTAAATTATCAAAATTGCTAGAAAGTTGTTTTGAGCCAGCTGGAAATGGTGGGTGGCCACCGATATCCACCTAGATCAATCCTCCATCCTTAGGAAGCAACGGTATCCATTGCATTGAGTTCCCCCATCAGATGCGGAAATTTCTGCTCAATTTGGCCTTGGGTGAGCCACTTGCCTTGGTGCAGGAGCTGCCCTGCTTTGACGACTCGATAAAGTTGGAATCTTTGTTGTCGAGTGCCCTTGATCTGTGTGTCCACAGTCTAATCACTGGATGCCTATTGTATGCAATCAGGGTTGAGCTCTGTTGGTGTCAGTTGTTCTACTATGTCTGAGGTGTCCAATAATGGTGGGAAATAAGGTCGAAGGAGGTCCACGTTGAACACTGGGTGCAGGCCAAGGAAAGGAGGAATGTTGAGCACAAAAAAATTATCCCCCACAGACTTGGTGATGGTGTACTGCCCATATCGGAGTGGGTGAAGCTTTTGATGGGGTCCTGTAAGGCGTTATTTCTGCAAGTGCAACCAAACTTTGTCGCCCACCTGAAACTTATGTGGAACTCGATGTTGATCATGGCGTTTCTTGTACTTGTCATTAGACTTCTATAGTATATCCTAAACCTATTGGAAGATGTGCTAGATCCTCTCAATGAATCGGGTGGCTTTGTCAGCCTCAGTTGGAGTAGGAGAGGAGTCGGTTGAGGTGACCGCAAGGGGAAGTGCAACATCTATGGGAACCAATGGTTGGAATCCCAACTGCACCTGAAAGGGGTTGTGGCCGATTGAGCTATGCAGGGCTCGGTTGTAGCTATGCTAGACATAGGGAAGCCTCTCATCCCATGTGCGAGGGTGCTTGGAATTATACATGCGTAGGATATGCACGATCATTTGATTTATGACCTCGATTTGGCCATTTGTCTCGGGGTGGAAGGCCGTGGATTTGGTGAGCTTGGTGTCCAGCAGTGACCAGAGGCTGGACCAGAATGTGTTGAGAAATTGACAGTCCCGATCTGAGATAATGGTTTGTGGGGTTCCAAAATGTATCCATACTTGTTCAAAGAAGAGCTTGGCAGTGGCTTCTGTCATGATGCTTTTCTTGCAAGCAACCAGAATCGCCATATTAGAAAAGCGATCGACAACCAAAAAAACACAGTCATTTCCCCTCTTAGTGGATGGGAGACCCGACATGTAGTCCATTGAGATGGATTCCCATGGTCTGTCAGGAGTAGGAAGAGGGGTGTAAATGCCCTATTTCTTAGTGGTTGGTTTGGAAATAGTGCAAGCAGTGAAAGACCTGATATACTTGTTGACCTCCTATCGAAGTTTCAACCAATAGAATTTTTTTTGTAGCATCGCCACTATCTTTTCGATGTGGAAGTGTCCTTCCACCCGGCTGTAGTGGGATTCCTAGATCATCTTCGCTTTCTCACTTGAGGGAACACATATATGGCCCAGATGACACAACAACCCATCTTGAAGATGGAAATTATCGACAACTGCCTTTTCCCCCAACATTTGGTAGGTGGTGGCGAAGTCCGGGTCTGTCTCATAGAGTTGGGGACATCTAGAGGTCTCATGTCTGAAGGAGTGTAGCACTGTGGTGAGTGATGCAACTGGTGGTTTGCTGAGGAAATCAGTGACACGATTGGTGCTTCCTGTTTTATACTTGATGTTGAGGTGGAATTGCTGCAAGTATGTGGACCACTTTTGATGGCGGTCATTCTACAATTTTCCTTGTGTCTACATGAACTACAGTGGCTTATGATCAGTGTGGATGTCTGTCTCCCTCCCAAGAATGTAATGTCTCCACTGGCGGCAGGATTTCACAATGAACTACATTTATTTGTCGTAAGTAGGGTATTTACGGAAAACATCTGATAGTGTCGCACTATGATAGGCCACGGGGTGGCCGTGTTGTGTGAGAATGAAACCCATAGCATAGTCTGAAGGATCAATCTCAATCTCAAAGGGTTGTTGCAGGTCTAGTAGTGAAAGTACTGGGGTTGAGCACAAGCGCTGCTTCAAATCATCAAACACTTGTTGTTGGGGTTGTCCCCATGCAAATTTCACCTTACCACCACCCCTGGTTATTTCACTGAGGGCCCATGCAATATGGGGGAATCCCAACACAAAACTGCGGTAGAAATTGGCAAGGCCCACGAAGCTCGGAAGCTCAACAAGTGTGGTTGGTTCTGGCCAGTCACGGATGACTTGGATCTTGGCTGGATCCACATGTATGCCATGTTGATCAATGATGAGCCTAGGTAATGGAACCTATCCATCCCAAAGGAAATTTTTTCCAAGTTGGCATATGGCTTGTGCTGTCGCAGGGTGTGCAGAACCTGCTGAATATGTTGCAAGTGTTCGACCCAAGTCTTGTTGTAAATGAGAATGTCATCAAGATACACCACTACAAAATTATTGGTGAATGGTCATAGGATATCATCCATCATCCTCATGAAAGTGGCTGGAGCGTTTGTCAGACCAAAGGGCATGACCAACCATTCAAAAAGGCCTTCCTTTGACTTGAAGGCGGTCTTCCATATATATGTCTATTCTATCGAGACCTGGTGGTAGCCAGACTTTAGATCAATCTTACTGAAGTATTTTTCCCCCATGAGTTGATCAAGGAGGTCTTTGATTCGGGGAATCGGGTACCGGTTTCAGACTATGATTTTATTCAGAGCTCGATAATCAATGCAAAGTCGCCAGGTTCCATCTTTCTTCTGTACCAGCACGATTGGGCTCCCGCAAGGTGATGAGCTATGATGGATGTTCCCCTTGTGGAGCAATTATTGGATTTTTCACTTGATCTACTCATTCTCTAATAGAGAGAGACGATAGACTGGCCCATTGGGAAACGACGCACCGGGGGTCATATCAATGGGGTTCTTGACCTGGCAGTGTAGAGGTACCCCAGTAGGTGAGGAGAAGATATCTGAGTATTCTTCCACAACCTTATCTACTTGCTTCTGTTGTGTAGAAAGGTCGGCTGCAGAGACCCTGGATGTGGCTGTGATTTTTCTCTCATTATGAGAGCAGATCACAAAGAAGAGAAACTTCCCCATTTGAGAAATGACCTTCCTGCATTTCTTAGCAAAGATCAAGGAAATAACACTAGGTGGGACAACCTCGGGTATCCTGTACAATTTCCTATTCAAAGTAATAATAAAACTATGAGGCCTAGACTCATATACACCATGACGTTTCCATAAATAAGGTTGGCCCAAAAGAACATCACAAACTTCGAGAGGAGCAACATCACACAATACCTCATCTTTGAAGGGCTTGATGAAATATGACAGCCGACACTGTTGGCTGACGTGGAGATCGCTTCCTTGGCAAAGCCATCTAATGGTGTAGGGTTTTGGGTGCGACATTGTTGGTAGGGCCAGCCGCTTGACGACCTCTGTTGAGATGAGGTTCTTCTGGCTACCACTATCAACAATGAAGGGTAGTGGGGTTCCTTTTACCCACATTTGGGAATGGAAGAGGCACTCTCCTTCTTCTGGCTCGTCTGGTTCACCATAGTAGAGCTTGGTGGTACCAATGGTGGCATTGGGTTCTGCATCAATTATCCGTCTTCCCCTTTCTAGTTCTGACTCAGAGTTAGAACCCACATTTGATTCAAAGGCTTTCACTTCAACCACCAACATATGCTTTGAGAGAAAGTTAGTCGTGTTATGCCAAGGGCTCTTATGGAAGTCCCACCACTTCCCTGTATCTTTCTTTGGTCCTTCCAGTGTCCTTCTTTGCTTGCGGCTTGGATTGGTCGTCCTGATACTATGCATCTTTTCTCTATCCTTTGTTCTGTGGGTTGGGGCCACCCTTTTCTAGATTTTGTTGTGACGAGTTCCCCGACCCAAATTGTCACGTCTTTTTTTTGAGCTTATGATCGATTTTGATGGCATATCGGTAGGCCACGCCCAAGGATGAGATGTCCAGAAATTCCATTTCGGTCTAGATGTATCTATGCAGAGCACAACGATACTTGAGCACCAGATATTTGTGAAATCTGGCACTGCTTGGTCTCTTTCTCGCCGCAGTGTGGTCCATTTGGTATACAAGTTGTCATAACTTCCGACAGGGTAGTATTGTTCCTTAATAGCATCCCTAAAGGATTCCCAGGTGGCTGTGACTCTACATAATGTAGGTTCCTCTATTTCCTTTTGCTCACAGAAAGTTTCCCACCAATCTTTGACATGGGGAACAACTTTGAGGAGCGCAAAAGTAATATTTTCTCTATTCGAAAAGTTATGGACAAAGAAATACCCTTCTAGTAGATTCAACCACTTGTCTACAGCATCTTCATCTATCTAACCTTGAAATATAGGAATATCGAAGTTTATTTGTACCTTGAAGGGGGCGGTGCTTCCGTTCGAAGAAGATGCGTCACCTGTTGGTAGTCGCCGAAAGATTTGCATGAAATTATCCATCATCTGGTTCCTCTGTTGCATGAGGGATTCCTCAATAAATTGTTTGAAAGGATCTCCTGTCCTATCATATTTATTTTCTTCTTCCATGAGAGGTCGCTTGGGTGTGCGAGAGATTTTGTCCTCAAGAGAAACAAGCTCGAGACCTAAATCTTTGTACTCTGACCTCGTTGGGGACATGCATTAAGACGACAAGGAGAAGACGGCTCTGATACCACTAATCTGGAGTTTATGAGCAGAATGAAATGACTATAGATTATTATCAAATGCTTAACACAGAATAATAGAGATACAGTAAAACTGGTTTTCTATTCAATAAGGAAATAAGCTGAAACTATAAAATGCAGTGGAAAATAAGCTTGCTGGAATGGTGGTGGCTTATCTTTGAGAAGAGATGTGAAGACTGTGCTAATTCACAATAAGATGATTACAATGAGGCTCTCAAGGAATTTTTACAATAAATAGGAGTTTGAAAAACCCTAAACATCCAAAAACCTAACCCTAGGAGATGAAGCGCCAAAAGTCATGTGGGCCCTGTTTGGGTAAGTCGGTACATCAACTTCCCGGGGTCGTAACTTTTGCATATGATCTCTGTTTTAGGCGTATGATAGCCCATTGGAAAGATCTATCCAAGGAATACAAAAGTTGCACAAAATTTCATAATGAAATGTTTATACCGCAACATACGCAAAAAAATGTCATTTAGGGCCTCAAAACGGCTCCGGAAGTTCAGGACCCGAAAAACTGCTAAAAATATTAAATTATCAAAATTGCTAGAAAGTTGTTTTGAGCAAGATGGAAAAGGTGAGTGGCCATCGATATCCACCTAGATCAATCCTCCATCCTTAGGAAGCAATGGTATCCATTGCATTGAGTTCCCCCATCAGATCAAGAAATTTCTGCTAAATTTGGCCTCAGGTGAGCCACTTGCCTTTGTGCAGGAGATGCCCTGCTTTGATGACTCGATAAAGATGGATCCTTTGTTGTCGATTGACCTTCATTTGTGTGTCCACAATATAATCACTAGATTCCTGTTGTATGCAGTCAGGGTTGAGCTTTGTTGGTGTTTGTTGTTTTTCTACGTCTGAGGTGTCCAATAATTTTGGGAAATAAGGTCGAAGGAGGTCCACGTTGAACACTGGGTGTAGGCCAAGGAAAGGAGGAATGTTGAGCACAAAAGAATTATCCCCCACAACCTTGGTGATGCTTTACAACCCATATCAGAGTGGGTGAAGCTTCCGATGGGGTCCTGTAAGGCGTTCTTTCTACAAGTGCAACCAAACTTTTTTGCCCACATGAAACTTATGTGGAACCCGATGTTGATCATGGCATTTCTTGTACTTGTCATTAGACTTCTATAGGATATCCTAAACCTGTTGGCGGATGTGCTAGATCCTGTCAATGAATCTGGTGGCTTTTTCAGCCTCAGTTGGAGTAGGAGAGGAGTTGGTTGAGGTGACCGCAAGGGGAAGTGCAACATCTATGGGACCCAATGGTTGGAATCCCAACCCCACCTGAAAGGGGTTGTGGCCGGTTGAGCTATGTAGGGCTCAGTTGTAGCTATGTTGGACATAGGGAAGACTCTAATCCCATGTGAGAGGGTGCTTGGAATTATACATGCACAGGATATGCACGATCATTTGATTTACGACCTCGGTTTGGCCATCTGTCTGGGGGTGGAAGGCCATGGATTTGGTGAGCTTGGTGCCCAGCAGTGACCAAAGGCCAGATCAGAATGTGATGATAAATTGACTGTCCTGATCGGAGACAATGGTTTGTGGGATTCCAAAATGTACCCATACTCATTCAAAGAAGAGCTTGCTAGTGGCTTCTATCGTGATGTTGTTCTTGCAAGAAACTAGAATCACCATCTTAGAAAAGTGATTGACAACCACAAAAACATAGTCATTTCCTCACTTGGTGGACGAGAGGCCTGGCATGTAGTCCATTGAGATCGATTCCCATGGTCTGTCAGGAGTAGGAAGAGGGGTGTACATGCCCTGTTTCTTAGTGGTTGGTTTGACAATAGCGCAAGTAGTGAAAGACCTGATATACTTGCTGACCTCCTATCAAAGTTTCGGCCAACAGAAATGTTTTTGTAGAATCGCCACTGTGTTTTCGACACAGAAGTGTCCTACCACCTGGCTGTAGTGGGCTTCCCAGTTCATATTCACTCGCTCACTTGAGGGAACACATATATGGCCCAGACGACACAACAACCCATCTTGAAGATGGAAATTATCGACAACTGCCTTTTGCGCCCAACATTTTGTAGGTGGTTGCAAAGTCCAGGTCTGTTTCATAGAGTTGGGGCCATCCAGAGGTCTCATGGCTGCAGGAGTCTAGCACTGTGGTGAGTGCTATGACTGGTGGTCTACTCAGGCAATCAGTGACACGATTGGTGCTTCCTATTTTATACTTGATGTTGAGGTGGAATTGCTGCAAGTATGTGGACCACTTTTGATGTCGATCATTCTGCAATTTTCCTTGTGTCTACATGAACTGAAGTGGCTTATGATCATTGTGGATATCTGTCTCCCTCCCAAGAATGTAATGTCTCCACTGGTGGTAGGCTTTCACAATGGAGTACATTTCTTTGTCGTAAGTAGGGTACTTACAGACATCATTTGATAGTGTCGCACTATGATAGGCCACGGGGTGGCCATGCTACGTGAGAATGGAACCCACAGCATAGCCTGAAGCATCAGTCTCAATCTCAAAGGGCTGCTGCAGGTCTGGTAGTGAAAGTACTGGGGTTGAGCACAAGTGCTACTTCAAATCATCAAATTATTGTTGTTGGGACTGGCCCCATGCAAATTTCTCCTTACCACCACCCCTGGTTATTTCGTTGAGGGCCCATGCAATATGGGAGAATCCCAAAACAAGCCTGTGGTAGAAATTGGTAAGGCCCAAGAAGCTCTGAAGCTCAGTAAGTGTGGTTGGGGTTCGCCAGTCACATATGACTTGGATATTGGCTAGATCCACATGTACGCCATGTTGATCAATGATGTAGCCTAGGTAATGGACCCTATCCATGCTGAAGGAGCATTTTTCCAAGTTGGCATATAGCATGTGTTGTCGCAGGGTGTACATAACCTGTTGTATATGCTGCAAGTGTTTGGCCCAAGTCTTGCTGTAAATGAGAATGTCATAAAGATACACCACTACAAAAGTATTGGTGAATTGTCATAGGATATCGTCCATCATCCTCATGAAAGTGGCTAGAGAATTTGTCAGACCAAAGTGCATGAACAACCATTCAAAAAGGCATTCCTTTGACTTGAAGGCAGTCTTCCATACATTTGTCTGTTCTATCAGGAACTGGTGGTAGCCAGACTTCAGATCAATCTTACTGAAGTGTTTGGCCCCCATGAGTTGATCAAGGAGGTTGTCGATTCGGGGAATCGGGTACTAGTTTCTGACTGTGATTTTATTCAGAGCTCGATAATCAATGCAAATTCGCCAGGTTCCATCTTTATTCTGTACTAACACGATTAGGCTCCTGTAAGGTGATGAGCTAGGACATATGTGCCCCTTGTGGATAAATTCTTGGATCTTTCACTTGATCTCCTCATTATCTAATAGAGAGCACCGATAGACTGTCCCATTGGGCACCGGTGCACCGAGGGTCATATAGATGGGGTGCTTGACCTGGCAGTGTAGTGGTACCTCGGTAGGTGAGGGGAAGATATCCGAGTATTCCTCCACAACCTTATCTACTTGCTGCTGTTGTGTGGAAAGGTCAACTACAGAGACCCTGGATGTGGCTGTGATTTTTCTCTAATTCTAAGAGCGGATCACGAAGAATACAAACTTCCCCGTTTGAGAGATGACCTTCCTGCATTGGTTAGCAGAGATCAAGGAAATAACACTAGGTGGGATAGCCTCGGGTATCCTATACAATTTCTTGTTCAAAGTAATAATAACACTATGAGGCCTAGACTCATATACAACATAACGTTTCCATAAATAAGGTTTGCCCAAAAGAACATCACAAACTTGGAGAGGAGCAACATCACACAATACCTCATCTTTGAAGGGCTTGATGCCATATGACAGTCGACTTTGTTGGCTGACGCGGAGATCGCTTCCTTGGTAGAGCCATCCAATGGTGTAGGGTTGTGGGCGCGACGTTGTTGGCAGGTCTAGCCGCTTGATGACCTCTGCTGAGATGAGGTTCTTTTGGCTACCAGCCTACCACTATCAACAATGAAGTGTAGTGGGGCACCTTTTACCCACATCTCGGAATGGAAGAGGTGCTCTCCTTCTTCTGGCTCTTCTGGTTCACCATGCTGGAGCTTGGTGGTAGCAATGGTGGCACTGGGTTCCACATCAATGATCTGTCTTCCCATTTCTAGTTTTGACTCAGAGTTAGAACCCGCATCTGATTAAGAGGATTTCACTTTAGCCACCAACGTCTACTTTGAGCGACAGTCAGCAGTGTTATGCCAAGGGCTCTTATGGAAGTTGCACCACTTCCTAGTATCTTTCTTTGTCTTTCTGGTGTCCTTCTTTGCTTTCGGCTTGGACTGGTTGTCCTGATACTGTCCATCTTTGCTCTATCCTTTGTTCTGTGGGTTGGAGACGCCCTTTCCTGGCTTTTGTTGTGAGGGGTTCCCCGACCCAAATTGTAGCATTTTTTGTTTGAGCTTCTGCTCAATTTTGACGTCATATCGGTAGGCCGCACCCAAGGATGAGATGTCTAGAAAATCCATTTTGGTCTGGATGTATCTATGTAGAGCACCATGATACTTGAGCACTAGATTTCTCTCTGAATCTTTGATACCCAACTTGGTGCGCAAGGTATGGAAGATATTTGTGAAATCTGGCACTGCTTGGTCTCTTTCTTACTGCAGTGTGGTCCATTTGGTATACAAGTTGTCATAACTTCTGACAAGGTAGTATTGTTCCTTAATAGCATCCATGAAGGATTCCCAGCTGGCCGTGACTATAAATAATGAAGGTTCCTCTGTTTCCTTTTGCTCACAGAAAGTTTTCCACCAATCTTTGACATGGGGAACAATTTTGAGGAGCGCAAAAGTAATCTTTTCTCTATTAGAAACGTTATGGACAGAGAAATAAACTTCTAGTAGATTCAACCACTTGTATACAACATCTGCATCTATTTGACCTTCAAATATAGGAATATCAAAGTTTATTTGTACCTTAAAGGGGGCAGTGCCTCCGCTCGAAGAAGATGCGTCGCCTGTTGGTAGTCGCCGACGGATTTGCGTGAAATTATCCATCATCTCGTTCCTCTATTGTGTGAAGGCTTCCTCAATCAATAGTTTGAAAGGATCTCCTATCACATCATATTTATTTTCTCCTTCCATGAGAGGTCGCTTGGGTGTGAGAGAGATTTTGTCCTCAAGAGAAACAAGCTCGAGACCCAAATCTTTGTACTCCGACCTTGTTGGGGATATGGATTAAGACGACAAGGAGCAGACTGCTCTGATACCACTGATCTAGATTTTATGAGATGAACAAAATGACTATAGATTATTACCAAATGCTTAACACAGAATAGAATAGATACAGTAAAACTGGTTTTCTATTCAATAAGGAAATAAGCTGAAACTGTAAAATGTAGCAGAAAACAAGCTTGTTGGAATGGTGGCGGCTTATCTCTGAGAAGAGATGTGACAACTGCGCTCATTTGCAAGAAGATGATTACAATAAGGCTCTCAAGGAATTTTTACAATAAACAGGAGTTTCAAAAACCCTAAACATCCAAAAACCTAACCCTAGGAGATGAAGCGCCAAAAGTCATGTGGGCCCCGTTTGGGTAAGTCAGTACTTCAACTTCTCGTGGTCGTAACGTTTGTATACGATCTCGATTTTAGGCATATGATAGCCCATTGGAAAGATCTATCCGAGGACTACAACAATTGCACAAAATTTCATGATGAAATTTTAAGACCGCAACATACCCAAAAAAACGTCGTTTAGGGCCTCAAAACGGCTCCGGAAGTTAAGGACTCGAAAAAGTGCTAAAAATAGTAAATTATCAAAATTGCTAGAAAGTTGTTTTGAACGAGTTGGAAAATGTGGGTGGCCACCGATATCCACCTAGATCAATCCTCCTTCCTTAGGGATCAATGGTCTCCATTGCATTGAGTTCCCCTATCAGATGAGGAAATTTCTGCTGAATTTGGCCTCAGGTGAGCCACTTGCCTTGGTGCAGGAGTTGCCCTGCTTTGAGGACTCGATAAAGTTGGATTCTTTGTTATCGAGTGCCCTTGATATTTGTGTCTAGAATCTAATCACTGGATGCTTGTTTTATGCATTCGGAGTTGAGCTATGTTCATGTCAGTTGTTCTGCTATGTCTGAGGTGTCCAATAATGGTGGGAAATAACACCAAAGGAGGTCCACGTTGAACACTGGGTGCAGGCCAAGGAAAGGAGGAATGTTGAGCACAAAAGAATTATGCCCCACAGCCTTGGTGATAGTGTATGGCCCATATAAGAGTGGGCAAAGCTTTTGATGGGGTCCTGTAAGGCGTTCTTTCTGCAAGTGCAACCAAACTTTGTCGCCCACCTGAAACTTATGTGGAACCTGATGTTGATCATGGTGTTGCTTGTACTTGTCATTAGACTTCTGTAGGATATCCTGAACCTGTTGGCAGATGTGCTAGATCCTCTCAATGAATCAGGTGGCTTTGTCAACCTCAGTTGGAGTAGGAGAGGAGTCGGTCGAGGTGACCACAAGGGGAAGTGCAACATCTATGGGACCCAATGGTTGGAATCCCAACCCCACCTGAAAGGGGTTGTGGTCAATTGAGCTATGCAGGGCTCGGTTGTAGCTATGATGGACATAGGGAAGACTCTCATCCCATGTGCGAGGGTGCTCGGAATTATACATGCGTAGGATATGCACAATAATTCAATTTATGACCTCGGTTTGGACATCTATCTGGGGGTGGAAGGCCGTGGATTTGGTGAGCTTGGTGTCCAGTAGTGACTAGAGGTTGGACCAGAATTTGTTGAGAAATCGACTATCCCGATCTGAGACAATGGTTTGTGGGATTCCAAAATGTACCCATACTCGTTCAAAGAAGACCTTGGCAATGGATTCTACCATGATGCTCTTCTTGCAAGCAACCATATTCGCCATCTTAGAAAAGCGATCGACAACCACAAAAAGACAGTCATTTCCCCGCTTGGTGGACGGGAGGCCCGACATGTAGTCCATTGAGATGGATTCCCATGGTCTGTCAGGAGTAGGAAGAGGGGTGTATAGGCCCTGTCTCTTAGTGGTTGGTTTGGAAATATCACAAGCAGTGAAAGACTTGATATACTTGCTGACCTCCTGTCGAAGTTTTGGCCAGTAGAAATGTTATTGTACCATCACCACTATTTTTTCGACACAGAAGTGTCCTGCCACCCGACTGTAGTGGGCTTCCGAGATCAGCTTCACTCTCACTTGAGGGAACACATATATGGCCTAGATGACATAACAACCCATCTTGAAGATGGAAACTATCGACAACTGCCTTTGCACCAAACATTTGGTAGGTGGTGGTGAAGTCTGTGTCTATCTCATAGAGTTGGGGCCATCCAAAGGTCTCATGGCTGCAGGAGTCTAGCACTATGGTGAATGCTACGACTAATGGTCTGCTGAAGAAATCAGCGACACAATTGGTGCTTCTTGTTTTATACTTGATGTTGAGGTGGAATTGTTGCAAGTATGTGGACCACTTTTGATGGCGGTCATTCTGCAATTTTCCTTGTGTCTACATGAAATGAAGTGGCTTATGATCAGTGTGGATGTCTGTCTCCCTCCCAAGAATGTAATGTCTCCACTGGCGGTAGGCTTTCACAATGGATTACATTTCTTTTTCATAAGTAGGGTACTTACGGACAACTTCTGATATTGTCACACTATGATAGGCCACGGGGTGGCTGTGCTATGTGAGAACGTTACCCACATCATAGTCTGAAGAATCAGTCTCAATCTCAAAGGGCCATTGTAGGCATGGTAGTTGAAGTACTGGGGTTGAGAACAAGCGCTACTTCAAATCATCGAACGCTTTTTTTTGGGGCTGGCTCCATTCAAATTTCTCCTTACCACCACCCCTGGTTATTTGGCTGAGGGCCCATGCAATATGGAAGAATCCCAACACAAACCTGTGGTAGAAATTGGCAAGGCCCAAGAAGCTTCGAATCTGAGTGAGTGAGGTTGGGGTTGGTCAGTCACGGATGACTTGGATCTTGGATGGATCCACATGTACGCCATGTTGATCAATGATGTAGCCTAGGTAATGGACCCTGTCCATGCCAAAGGAGTATTTTTCCAAGTTGGCATATAGCTTGTGCTATCGCAGGGTGTGCAGAACTTGCTGAATATGTTGCAAGTGTTTAGCCCAAGTCTTGTTGTAAATGAGAATTTCATCAAGATAAACCACTACAAAAGTATTGGTGAATGGTTGCAGGATATCATATATCATCCTCATGAAAGTGGCTGGAGCGTTTGTCAGACCAAAGGGCATGAACAACCATTCAAAAAGGCCTTCCTTTGAATTGAATGCAGTCTTCCATACATTTGTCTGTTCTATCGGGACATGGTGGTAGCCAGACTTCAGATCAATCTTACTGAAGTATTTGGCCCCCGTGAGTTGATCAAGGAGGTCATCGATTCAGGGAATCGGGTATTGGTTTCTGACTGTGATTTTATTCAGAGTCCAATAATCAATGCAAAGTCGTCAGGTTCCATCTTTCTTCTATACCAACATGATTGGGCTCCCGCAAGGTGATGAGCTAGGAAGGATGTGCCCCTTGTGGAGCAATTCTTGGATCTATCACTTGATCTCCTCATTCTTTAACAAAGAGCGACGATAGACTGGCACATTGGGTAGCGGTGTGCTATGGGTCATATCGATGGGGTGCTTGACCTGACAATGCAGAGGTACCTCGGTAGGCGAGGAGAAGATATCCAAGTATTCTTACACAACCTTATCTACTTGCTTCTGTTGTGTGGAAAGGTCGGTTGTAGAGACCCTGGATGTGGCTGTGATTTTTCTCTCATTCTTAGAGCGGATCACAAAGAAGAAAAACTTCCCCATCTGAGAGATGACCTTCCTGTATTGCTTCGCAGAGATCAAGGAAATAGCACTAGGTGGGACAGCCTCGGGTATCCTGTACAATTTCTTGTTCAAAGTAATAATAACACTACGAGGCCTAGACTCATATACAACATGACGTTTCCATAAATAAGGTTGGCCCAAAAGAACATCACAAACTTCGAGAGGAGAA